>JARFXV010001053.1:5000-212500 GCA_031761425.1 Cosmopolites sordidus | reverse complement strand
AGGAGAAATCCGTTTTTTCAACATCTAGGAGGGCAATATAAGTTTAATAACGGTGAACTATTCAAGTCTAGCTGGTTATTTAGCAAAATATAAAAAAAATTCCTTTTATTAATATGTAGGCTCTCTATAAGATTACATTTTTTAGATTTATTTTCATTATGCCACTTTTTAAAATTACCGTTAAAAGTATGATTTTCTAACATTAAGTGGTTTGCATAATGAGAATTATTTTGTTGTTTAGTGTGACTTTTTTCATGTTCGTTGAGCCTAGTAGAGAAAGATCTTCCAGTTTGGCCAATATAGATTTTTGGACACGACCCGCACTTAATTAATGAAATTCCTGATTTATAGGATTAATTTGTTTGACTTTTATTGTTTTTAATGAGGCGTCCAAAACTATTGTTTGTTTTGAAAGCAATATTTATATTGTTTGTTTTGGATAAATGTTTAGAACTTACTTTGGTAACTTTTCCTGTGTATGTAATTGTTTTGTACGCTGTATTCTTGATATTATTGACAGGATATATTAAATTAATGGTTTTATAACTTTTTTTATTAATTATTTTATTTACAATCTTTGGGTCGTATCAGTTATTTATTGCGAACTGTTTGATGATATTCAATACTTTATTATAATTATCTATTGACATTGGGATATTGAGTAAGATGTGTATAAATGAGTTACATGCTGCCATCTTTTGTGAATATGGATGATACGATTTGGTGTTACAACTAAATCTCTATGGTTTCTGAAAAAATGTAAAATAATCTTTATGTGTTTTACATGTGGATAATGTAAAACCTTGAAATCGCGCATCTCGTCTCAGACATTTAGTCTGAGCAACTATAAATAAAAATATTGCCGTGAACCAAAAAAATAGGCCTTTTCCCGCAGTTTAAGCTCCAGTCAGTAAAATTGGCCAATTTTCGTTCTTCAGTCCAGGACGACTTTTTAATCGATATAGACTATGGGTAAAATCTTGAAATCGCGCCTCTCGTCTCAGACATTTAGTCTGAGCAACTATAAAAATATTGTCGTAGACCAAAAAAATAGCATTTTTCACGCAGTTTAAGCTCCAGTCACTAAAGTTGGTCAATCTTAATTTTTTCAGTCCAGGACGAGTTTTTTCATCGATGTGGACAGGTTAAAACCTTGAAATCGCGCATCTCGTCTCAGACTAAATCTAGCAACTATAAAAATATTGTCGTGAACCAGAAAAATAGCATTTTTCACGCAGTTTAAGCTCCAGTCACTAAAGTTGATCAATCTTAATTTTTTCAGTCCAGGGCGAGTTTTTTCATCGATGTGGACAGGTTAAAACCTTGAAATCGCGCATCTCGTCTCAGACTAAATCTAGCAACTATAAAAATATTGTCGTGAACCAGAAAAATAGCATTTTTCACGCAGTTTAAGCTCCAGTCACTAAAGTTGGTCAATCTTAATTTTTTCAGTCCAGGACGAGTTTTTTCATCGATGTGGACAGGTTAAAACCTTGAAATCGCGCATCTCGTCTCAGACTAAATCTAGCAACTATAAAAATATTGTCGTGAACCAGAAAAATAGCATATTTCACGCAGTTTAAGCTCCAGTCACTAAAGCTGGTCAATCTTAATTTTTTTCAGTCCAAGACGAGTTTTTTCATCGATGTGGACAGGTTAAAACCTTGAAATCGCGCATCTCGTCTCAGACTAAATCTAGCAACTATAAAAATATTGTCGTGAACCAGAAAAATAGCATATTTCACGCAGTTTAAGCTCCAGTCATTAAAGTTGGTCAATCTTAATTTTTTTCAGTCCAAGACGAGTTTTTTCATCGATGTGGACAGGTTAAAACCTTGAAATCGCGCATCTCGTCTCAGACTAAATCTAGCAACTATAAAAATATTGTCGTGAACCAGAAAAATAGCATATTTCACGCAGTTTAAGCTCCAGTCACTAAAGTTGGTCAATCTTAATTTTTTCAGTCCAGGACGAATTTTTTCATCGATGTGGACAGGTTAAAACCTTGAAATCGTGCATCTCGTCTCGGACTAAATCTAGCAACTATAAAAATATTGGCTGAACCAGAAAAATAGCATATTTCACGCAGTTTAAGCTCCAGGCACTAAAGTTGATCAATCTTAATTTTTCAGTCCAGGGCGATTTTTTTAATCGATGTGGACAGGTTAAAACCTTGAAATCGCGCATCTCGTCTCGGACTAAATCTAGCAACTATAAAAATATTGGCTGAACCAGAAAAATAGCATATTTCACGCAGTTTAAGCTCCAGTCACTAAAGTTGATCAATCTTAATTTTTCAGTCCAGGGCGATTTTTTTAATCGATGTGGACAGGTTAAACCTTGAAATCGCGCATCTCGTCTCAGACTAAATCTAGCAACTATAAAAATATTGTCGTGAACCAGAAAAATAGCATCTTTCACGCAGTTTAAGCTCCAGTTACTAAAGTTGGTCAATCTTAATTTTTTCAGTCCAGGACGAGTTTTTTCATCGATGTGGACAGGTTAAAATCTTGAAATCGCGCATCTCGTCTCAGACCAAATCTAGCAACTATAAACATATTGTCGTGAACCAGAAAAATAGCATATTTCACGCAGTTTAAGCTCCAGTCACTAAAGTTGGTCAATCTTAATTTTTTCAGTCCAGGACGAGTTTTTTCATAGATGTGGACAGGTTAAAACCTTGAAATCGCGCATCTCGTCTCAGACTAAATCTAGCAACTATAAAAATATTGTCGTGAACCAGAAAAATAGCATTTTTCACGCAGTTTAAGCTCCAGTCACTAAAGTTGGTCAATCTTAATTTTTTCAGTCCAGGACGAGTTTTTTCATCGATGTGGACAGGTTAAAACCTTGAAATCGCGCATCTCGTCTCAGACTAAATCTAGCAACTATAAAAATATTGTCGTGAACCAGAAAAATAGCATTTTTCACGCAGTTTAAGCTCCAGTCACTAAAGTTGGTCAATCTTAATTTTTTCAGTCCAGGACGAGTTTTTTCATCGATGTGGACAGGTTAAAACCTTGAAATCGCGCATCTCGTCTCAGACTAAATCTAGCAACTATAAAAATATTGTCGTGAACCAGAAAAATAGCATATTTCACGCAGTTTAAGCTCCAGTCACTAAAGTTGGTCAATCTTAATTTTTTTCAGTCCAAGACGAGTTTTTTCATCGATGTGGACAGGTTAAAACCTTGAAATCGCGCATCTCGTCTCAGACTAAATCTAGCAACTATAAAAATATTGTCGTGAACCAGAAAAATAGCATATTTCACGCAGTTTAAGCTCCAGTCACTAAAGTTGGTCAATCTTAATTTTTTCAGTCCAGGACGAGTTTTTTCATCGATGTGGACAGGTTAAAACCTTGAAATCGTGCATCTCGTCTCGGACTAAATCTAGCAACTATAAAAATATTGGCTGAACCAGAAAAATAGCATATTTCACGCAGTTTAAGCTCCAGGCACTAAAGTTGATCAATCTTAATTTTTCAGTCCAGGGCGATTTTTTTAATCGATGTGGACAGGTTAAAACCTTGAAATCGCGCATCTCGTCTCGGACTAAATCTAGCAACTATAAAAATATTGGCTGAACCAGAAAAATAGCATATTTCACGCAGTTTAAGCTCCAGTCACTAAAGTTGATCAATCTTAATTTTTCAGTCCAGGGCGATTTTTTTAATCGATGTGGACAGGTTAAACCTTGAAATCGCGCATCTCGTCTCAGACTAAATCTAGCAACTATAAAAATATTGTCGTGAACCAGAAAAATAGCATCTTTCACGCAGTTTAAGCTCCAGTTACTAAAGTTGGTCAATCTTAATTTTTTCAGTCCAGGACGAGTTTTTTCATCGATGTGGACAGGTTAAAATCTTGAAATCGCGCATCTCGTCTCAGACCAAATCTAGCAACTATAAACATATTGTCGTGAACCAGAAAAATAGCATATTTCACGCAGTTTAAGCTCCAGTCACTAAAGTTGGTCAATCTTAATTTTTTCAGTCCAGGACGAGTTTTTTCATCGATGTGGATAGGTTAAAACCTTGAAATCGCGCATCTCGTCTCGGACTAAATCTAGCAACTATAAAAATATTGTCGTGAACCAGAAAAATAGCATATTTCACGCAGTTTAAGCTCCAGTCACTAAAGTTGGTCAATCTTAATTTTTTCAGTCCAGGGCGAGTTTTTTCATAGATGTGGACAGGTTAAAACCTTGAAATCGCGCATCTCGTCTCAGACTAAATCTAGCAACTATAAAAATATTGTCGTGAACCAGAAAAATAGCATATTTCACGCAGTTTAAGCTCCAGTCACTAAAGTTGGTCAATCTTAATTTTTTTCAGTCCAAGACGAGTTTTTTCATCGATGTGGACAGGTTAAAACCTTGAAATCGCGCATCTCGTCTCAGACTAAATCTAGCAACTATAAAAATATTGTCGTGAACCAGAAAAATAGCATATTTCACGCAGTTTAAGCTCCAGTCACTAAAGTTGATCAATCTAAATTTTTCAGTCCAGGGCGATTTTGTTTAATCGATGTGGCCAGGTTAAAACCTTGAAATCGCGCATCTCGTCTCAGACTAAATCTAGCAACTATAAAAATATTGTCGTGGACCAGAAAAATAGCATTTTTCACGCAGTTTAAGCTCCAGTCACTAAAATTAGCCAGTCTTAATTTTTCAGTCCAGGACGATTTTTTAATCCATATAGACTCTGGGTAAAATCTTGAAATCGCGTATCTCATCTCAGACTAAACCTAGCAATTATAAAAATATTGTCGTGGAGCAGAAAAATTGCATTTTTCTCGCAGTTTAAGCTCCAATCACAAAAATTGGCCAATCTTAATTTTTCAGTCCAGGACGACTTTTTAATTGATGTAGACAATGGGAAAAATCTTGAAATCGCGTATCTCGTCTCAGATTAAATCTAGCAATTATAAAATTATTATCATGGGCCAGAAAAATCACGCAGTTTATACTCGAATCACTAAAATTGACCAATCTGAATTTTCCAATCTTAAATTACAGTTTGAAGCATTAATAATAAAGTAGAAATTTTAAGAAGAATGTTTTCCATTAAAGATGCATAATCAACTTCCATCCAATAGAAGCCAACACAATCCAAAAGATAATACTAATTTATACTGTACTGTTATATTACTGTTATATTTTACTGTACTTATACTGTTATATTTTAGTGTAAAACGTTAATCTTTTTTCGTTCTTTTCCAGGATGGTGCTGGCCATTCTACCATTCCCAATGAAGACGTAACTTGCATTATAAATGTGATAGATCAAAATGATCAGCCGCCGCAGTTTACGTCTTATTTCACAACTCAACAGATTACTGAAAAAACTGAATACTCCGTAAGTAGTATGTTTAACGTTGGTACAGCTTTTTTTAGAATGAAATATTTTTGTAAGTGAACAGATACAACAGATTATACAGAACAGTACAAACAGATTGTAATAATTATAGAGGGTTTCTTTGTTGGAAATTCATTATAAGATAGTAGCTATATTGATCAAAAAGAAGTTAGAAAGAATGACTGATCCAGGCAGATTTTATGAATAAAATTCAAGTACGAGTACTGTTTATAGATTTTAATAAGGCCTATGATTAAGTAAATATATCCAGAATAAAAAATTCCATGGAAGAATGTAAAGTACTCTGCAGAATAGACCACGACAGCGCAGATAATAAGCAAAAGAAGGAACGACAGAAGATTATCGGATTAAGACAGACCTATGGCAAGGGGATCCACTATCGACATTAATAATCAATATAGTTTTGGCAATGATTACACTGGGGAACAATTTGAAAAATAATTTCTGTTAAGTTCTGTTCGATATTAAAGCCGTTTTATAGGTAAATTGACATGCTAATTCCAAAACTTTATTTAGTTTTTTCTATCATGTCAAGTTTTTTCTCTACAGTTGTTGCGCATCCGACTAAGCTTAGCGAATCACAGACTATCAGAGAATCACTTACTATCGATCCAGAGAAAGTGAATTTAGGCGGTACTTCAGAAATAATGACGGATTTGTATATTGCCAGAACGTAGAAGGTTTAATTAAAGAATTGGCCCTTTCTAACTATAACGCAACTGAATGGCGATTGTTTATAGATAGCTCAAAGCGTAGCTTGAAGTGTGTTCTCCTACATAATGGAAATTTATGCGGTTCAGTCCCAATAGGTCACTCAGTTTCTTTGCGCGAAGAATATGGCGACATAAAGAAAGTCATTGACTTGTTGCAATATAACATGCACCAATGGATTATCTGTGTTGACCTTAAAATGGTCTGTTTCCTTCTTGGCCAGCAACGCGAGTATACCAAGTATCCCTATTTTTTGTGCATGTGGGGCAGCAGGGCTCGTGGGAAGCATTGGGTGCAATCGATCTGGCCGCCAAGATCTGACCTAAGACCTGGTGATCCAAACATTTTAAATTAGCCACATGTCGACAGAAAAAAACATTGTATTTCCGCCTTTGTATATAAAACTAGGTCTCATGAAGCAATTTGTTAAGGATTTGTTAATTGAAGGAGACTGCTTTAAGTATATAATTTCGGCATTCCCTAGCCTGTCATATGAAAAGATAAAGGCTGGTGTGTTTTATGGTCCACAGATTCGGCAACTTGTTAAAGATGAAAATTTCACTGAAACAATGACCGAACTTGCTTGGTTGGCTTTTAAAAATATTATTAAAGGCTTTCTTGTAAATACACGAGCCTCGAATTACATTGAAATTGTTCAACAACTCTTAGAGAGCTTTAAAAACCTTGGTTGCAACATGAGCATCAAACTGCATTTCTTACATAGTCCTCTTGCTAACTTCCCAGAAAATCTTGGTGCTGTTAGTGATGAACAGGGCGAGCGATTCCACCAAGACCTAAAGGTTATGGAAGCGCGGTATCAAGGTAGGTGGGATGTCAGTATGATGGCTGACTACTGTTGGAGCATCAAGAGAGAATGTCCACAAACTGAACACTCCAGGAAAAGCTATAAGAAGAAATTTTTACCATAATATCTTTTATTTATTATTATTATTATTCACGTATGGGCCCTGGTGGACCACGCGAAGTACAATTAGAGGCGTTTGTTGTTGTTAGCCTTCCTTTGTGTCCATACTGATTTCATTCTTTCGCTGTGAGCTTGTTTCCTTTCGTCAGACCAAGTTGTTCCAGTCTTCCTACATTTTTCTCTCTGGCCAACCTTCCAAACGTTAACCTTGTGTCTGAAACAGCCTCTATCCTGAATTTCACTTTGTGTAATATTTGCTGATCTTAGGTCCTCTTTAATTGCAGCAATCCATTTAATTATTTCTACTTTAGCTTTATTCCTATTTTCATAAAATTCGACTATTTGTCTAGTTAACCTACTCGGATTCATCCGTTTTATGTGTCCGTAAAACTTAAGTCTTCTTTTTCTCATATCGCTATGTATATCTGTGTATTGTTTGATTTCTTGGTTTTCTCGAAGTCGGTATGTTGTGCTATTTATTTGTTTGGGCCCTAGGATTTTTCTTATGATTTTTCTTTCCTTCTTTTCAATGTCCTCGAGGTCCCTCTTTCTATTCAAAATGAGCGTTTCCGCAGCATATAGACATTCTGGCTTAATAACTGTGTTGTAATGTCTCAGTTTTGTGTTTTTACATAGGCATTTTTTGTTGTAAATGTTTTGTGTAAGTCTCAATGCCGTTTCCATTTTTTGACATCTACCCTTATTGGCCGCTTTTTCCAACCCATTTTCCATGATTATTTTACCCAAATATTTGAATTGAGAGACTCGTCTGATGTTACCATATTTTGTTTTTAGAAATGGCGTTCTTAGTCTGTTGCAGGTCATGTATTGTGTCTTTTTAAAGGAAATTTGGAGTCCTACATTTTCTGCTGTTTCTTTTAGGATTTCAATTTGTTTCTGTGCCGTTAATACATCTTGAGCTAAAATTGCTAGATCATCAGCAAATGCCAGACAATCAATTTTGATGTTGGTTCTCCCCAGTTTAATGGGCTGGTCAATATTCAGGGCCGACTTTTTTTTCACGCCACTCCTGTATTACTTTTTCTAGAACACAGTTAAATAAAAGTGGCGAGAGTCCATCCCCTTGTCTCACTCCAGTTTTAATTTCGAAGGGCTCCGAGATCTCACCCATGAATTTAACTTTTGACCGTGTTAGTTAACGTTGCTTTAATAATTGCCAGCGTTTTCAGATCTAGTCCTTGTTCTTTCAAGATTCGGAATAAAGATTCGCGGTCAATAGAATCATATGCTTTTTTGAAATCCACAAATGTACAGACGAGATTTTTATTGTACAGTTTTTGATGTCTTAGAATCAACTTCAGATTCAGGATCTGTCCAGGGCAGGATCTGCCCGGTCGAAAACCTGCTTGATATTCACTCATTATCTTTTATTTATTTTTGTATAAACACAATTTAATTTTTAATAATATGTTAACCTCTGTACGAATGAAATATTCTAATCTATTTGGTCAGATCTCACCTTATTTCCTTTCGCATGTACACTTTTAAGGTAAAATGAGGGGTATGCTGTAGCTTAAGAACTTGACATGATAGAGAAAAACTGTGAATATTTTTGAATTCAGAGATGAAAAATTAGTCAAAAACAAGTCACAGATCCAAGTCAACAAAATTGCTGTTCCCCAGTGTTATAAGAAAGAATCAGTTGAACAAAAAAAAACACTTTACAGAAACCATGAAATACTGGCTTATGCGGAGAGAGCGGAAATCTCAATAACAGCCAGAAGTGGGATGGAATTGAAAGAATTAACAAGAATGCTAGTGGAGGCAGCATACAAGTTTCGTTTAAAACTCAATCAAAAGAAAAACTAATGATAGTAGGTCAAGAAAAGGCCCCGAAGGTAGAAGTTGATACAGAACTAGGAAGAATTACTTTTGAAAGCGTGGAAGAATTTGTTTATTTATTCCGGTTGAAGTTTTGCCGCATCTTATAGGCTCCATGCCTAGACGATGGGCCGCAGTTTTGGGAAATAAAGGCTATACAACAAAATACTACCAATAGTTTTCTCGTCATTTATTTATTTATATTTTTTTTCTTTTCAGGAATACAGCGTAAAAGCAGTGGATGGTGATAAAGGTATTAATGCTGACATACATTATTTCATTGAGCCAATCGATTCTGAAGAAGCTGAAGGTAATGTACAACAATATTTTAACAATCTACTGTAGGGCATGTAATGTGAACTGTCGTTACTCGAAGAATGAAAACCAGAAATTATATTACACCTAATATAGTTGTTTTAAAGTTTTCCAATAAGGGTATCAAAACTTCAATCTCGCTTTCTCTCTCCCTCTCCCCCCCCCCCTCCGTCTCCCTCTCCCTCTCCCTCTAAGCTAGGAAAATAATCGACCTAAACCTATACATGAACAAATTAGCAATGAAATGTGAAAAATTGACTATTAAATTTAAAATAATTTTGGTTCATACATACCTTGAAAAGTGGAATGTATTCATGAAGTATTTCTTGTTCGATGTTATAGACCTGGAAATAATAACGTTACATCAAAAGACAGTAAACATAAATTTATTTAAGCATTGTCTAAATGATTGGGGTGTGTTAATGTATTAAAATCGCCCTTTCTAAGAAGGTTTTTATGGCTCTTTTACTCTAACATTTAACGGTCTAGATGTCTCACCTATATAGAATTTGCCACATTCGCAGGGAATTTTATAAACCACATTTTTGGTATTTTGTTGTATATTGTTTGGTTTAGTCTTTGTTAATAGAGATCTAAGAGTATTTTTTGTTTTAAATGTCGTTCTTATATTGTATTTATTTCCTACTCTTTTAATTGTGTCAGAAATACCGCGGATATAAGGAATTGTGAGGTTAATTGTTTGAGAGTTATTATTATTGTTATTAATAACTTGTCTGTTTTGTCTAGAATCAAAATTTTTAAACGATTTATCTATAATTTTTTTTGGGTAATTGTTTTTTATTAAAATGTCTTTTATGCGATTTGTTTCTTTTTGTAGTGTATACTGTTGTAGTACAATACTGTGTATTGTACTGTCGGTACAAACAAGTTTTGCTCTGTCATATAAACTTTTAATTACTCCTATTTTGACCGATTTTGAGTGAGTTGAAAAGAAATTGAGATACCTATCTGTGTTTGTCGGTTTTCTGTAAACTGTAGTTTTTATTGTTTTGTTTTAATATTAAAGTGGCGAGGAATGACAATTTATTTTCCTTCTCCATCTCTAAAGTAAACTTAAATGTAGTAAACATAAATTTATTTAAGCATTGTCTAAATGATTGGGGTGTGTTCATATATTTTTTTCTTTTTTTGGGTTTTTCGCCCAACGATCTAAAACTCAAAAATATTAAAAAAAAACTGTTCTTATGTGAAAAATGTTAACGCTCAAAAGTTTCTATTTATTTAAGAAAATGTTGTATTTTTTGTTGTAATTTTTGTTCGTTAGGTAAATTTATTACTGAGAAATTAGACTCTCTATTTACATAAGAACAGATATTGTGTTTTAGATTGTGGGGAAAAATCCAAAAAAGAAAAAAATAAATTTATTTAAAGTAATATTCTTAGAAAAATTATTTTTGCAAGGTTTTATGATAAATTGTTTGGGTTTTCAAAAAAGATAACATCACTCAATTTGATATCTCTTAAGTTTAAAGTACAAGGGTTTAACAAACGTATCTGGTTACGTATAAGTTACGGTACACGACAATTTATTAGGGGTTGTTTCTATATCTCTTTGTTACCATTCCCCTTAGTTTCTTAGTGTTTGTTTTAGAATTTGCAGTCACAGTTGCTCTTAAAACGTCGGGATCGGAAGATCGTGGACGACCTGATCTTACCCCATTTTCAAGACTCGTATCTCCCTCCTGGAACTTTTTGAATCAAATCTGAGCAGATTGATACTTCACCTTCCACCGTTATTTAGCGCAAATTTTCCGGAAAAAAAAACCGTATGGGACATACGACACCCCAGTATTTCATAGGCTTTCAAGAGTTCATCTAACAGGTTTTTATAGTTTTCATCTTTCTTGCTGCTCAGATATCTTTTCTACACTACACTTACAAAACTCTTCCAAGCTGCCAATTCCTTTTCATTTAATTTTTCGAGAGCCTACATAATTGTAGGCTCTCGAGATTTTATATCTTGTAAAAAAATATTTAGATCGTCAATGTTATGTTGCCATATAGCAAAAATATCGTCAACATATATAAGCCGTATTAATGGCTTTTTAAGAGATTTATTTAATATGTCATTCTCGAGTTCCTTCATAAAGATATTACTCATCAAAGGAGAAAGAGAAGAACCCATTGCCATTCCGAAATTTTGTTGATAATAATCATTTTCTAATTGAAAATATGTGGCTTTTAAGCACAGAGTTAATAATTCCAAAATTGTATTTATGTTTAGTTGAATGCGGTCTTTTAATGTTGTGTCATGTTCTAATCTCTTTCTAACTATTAAAAGTGATTTATCAACTGGTACATTAGTAAATAAACTCACCACGTCAAAACTAACCATTAAATTTTGGTTTGTAATTTTAATATCCGAAATTTTATCTAAAAAATCAAGTACTTTTAATATATGAATTTGTTCTACTCGAAAGTGGATTTAAAATGTTTAATAAAAATTTTGCTAGTTTATAACATGGGGAATCTATACTACTAACTATAGGGCGAAGTGGTATATTAGTTTTGTGTATTTTTGGTAGACCATAGAAATGTGGTGGTTTACTATAATGTGGTGTAAGTTGTGATCTTTCTAGATCTGTAAATTCACGTTTGTGTTTATATAATGTATTGTAAATTTGTCTCTCTACTTTTAATGTTGGATTTGTAGGTATTTTAGTGTAATTTCCCTCATTAATTAAAGTTTTAATTTTGTTATTATATTCTGTAGTGTCCAGAATAACTGTGGCGTTACCTTTGTCTGATATTTTAATAGATGTGTCTTTTTTTAATTTATCTATAGCTAACGTTTCCTCATGGTATAAATTTGATTTGATTTTAAATTGTTTTTCTAAGATAAGTTTTAACCTAATTCTGTATTCATTTGCACTTTCCAAAGGTAATTTTTGAGCAACAGGCTCTACTGCCGAAATAAGGTCTAATTTAGGAACATCTTTCGATGTAACACTAAAATTTAGTCCTTTAGAAAGTACATACTTTTCAGAATCAGATAATATTTTATTTGAAAGGTTAACTACAGTTTTATTAATGAAATTTTTGTCTGTATGTGTATTAATGTGTTTTGTATGTGTTCCATGTTTTTCAATAATTAAATTTTTAAATTTCTTAATGTGAGTATTTTTTTGGATATTGAAGTGATATATGTAACTGAGATAGGCGCTATTATAAATGTGATTAAAATCTACTTCAGTTACTTTTTCGTATATTTGTTGTAATGTATTATCAATGTCAGTCTTTAATTGTTGTTTAGTGTATATGTGATCTTAAATGCAATCTTTTAAAAGCGCTAAACTAGCCCTATGTAAAATATATATGCTTCTGTTTGTGTTATAAGGTATATGTAAACGTAAACCTTTTGGTATTATGTCACAATCTTTACTTTGTTGTAGTTTATTGTAGAATGTTGTAGTTTAATAAAAAAAGAGAAAAAATATATAATTATTTAATTATAAACATAGAAAAGAACTCAAACACATATGTTACACCTTAGTATATCGAGAAAAAAATTAATAGTAATCGAAAATTATAATAGAAAAATTCGTTATCTAAAAGTTTGTGCTTGTGAAATATCTAGGAAAGAAAATTTATATTTGTTATCTTTTTCGACTCAATTCTGTCAGATATTTATTTTCATTCTGTATCAGATAATTTTTTTTAAATTTATTTACAGATCCATTCATCAGTATTAACCAGACGACCGGACAGCTCCTGTTCAAACCAATAGACAGAGATGCCAAAGATCTGTTAACATACCAATTTCAAATTAGGGCTCAGGAAATCGACAAACCACCATTCAACACAACCGTTAAAGTGACGCTTTTCTTAGATGATTTGGATGATAATAGTCCATTGGTAATGTCTTTAGTGAACGCAAGTGGAGAAGTGATTGATTACAAAGATGTCAGTCCCAAGATTGTGAATATAAGCATTATGGAAAACTTTGCTGACACACTAGATGGTACAGTTACAATAACAGATATCGATACGGTAAGAAAATATTAAATATATATATATATATATATATATATATATATATATATATATATATATATATATATATACATATATATATATATGTATATATATGTATATATATATGTATATATATATATATACTATATATATATATATATATATATATATATATATACATATATATATATATATATATATATATATATATATATATATATATATATATATATATATATATATATATATATATATATATATATATATATAGTATATATATATATACATATATATATGTATATATATATATATATATATATATATATATATATATATATATATATATATATATATATATATATATATATATATATATATATATATATATATATATATATATATATATATATATATATATATATATATATATATATATATACTAATATACTAATTTAATTCTTTCGATATAAGCTTTTTTCCTTTCGTCAGACCAAGTTGTTCCAGCCTTCCTACATTTCTCTCCCTGGCCAACCTTCCAAACGTCAACCTTGTGTCTGAAACAGCCTCTATCCTGAATTTCACTTTGTATAATATTTGCTGATCTTAAATCCTCTTTAATTACAGCAATCCATTTAATTATTTCTACTTTAGCTCTACTCCTATTTTCATAAAATTCGACTATTTGTCTAGTTAGCCTACGCGGATTCATCCGTTTTATGTGTCCGTAAAACTTAAGTCTTTTTTTTCTCATATCGCTATGTATATCTGTGTATTGTTTGATTTCTTGGTTTTCTCGAAGTCGGTATGTTGTGCTATTTATTTGTTTTTCTTATGATTTTTCTTTCCTTCTTTTCAATGTCCTCGATGTCCCTCTTTCTATTCAAATTGAGCGTTTCTGTCCCATATAGACATTCTTGCTTAATAACTGTGTTGTAATGTCTCAGTTTTGTGTTTTTAGATAGGCATTTTTTGTTGTAAATATTTTGTGTAAGTCTCAATACCGTTTCCATTTTTTGACATCCAACCCATTTTCGATGATTATTTCACCCAAATATTTGAATTAAGAGACTCGTCTGATGTTACCATATTTTGTTTTAGAAATAGCATTCTTAGTCTGTTGCAGGTTATGTATTGTGTCTTTTCAAAGGAAATTTGGAGTCCTACCTTTTCTGCTGTTTCTTTTAGGATTTCAATCTGTTTCTGTGCCGTTAATACATCTTGAGTTAAAATTGCTAGATCATCAGCAAATGCCAGACAATCAATTTTGATGTTGGTTCTCCCCAGTTTAATGGGCTGGTCAATATTCAGGGCCGACTTTTTTTCACGCCACTCCTGTATTATTTTTTCTAGAACACAGTTAAATAAAAGTGGCGAGAGTCCATCCCCTTGTCTCACTCCAGTTTTAATTTCGAAGGGCTCTGAGATCTCACCCATGAATTTAACTTTTGACCTTGTGTTAGTTAACGTTGCTTTAATAATTGCCAGCGTTTTCTGATCTAGTCCTTGTTCTTTCAAGATTCAGAATAAAGATTCGCGGTCAATAGAATCATATGCATTTTTGAAATCCACAAATGTACAGATGAGATTTTTATTGTACAGTTTTCGATGTCTTAGGATCAATTTTAGATTCAGGATCTGCCCAGGGCAGAATATGCCCGGTCGAAAACCTGCTTGATATTCACTAATTTTTGGTTCTAACTGTCCCTGTGCTCTGTCTAGTAAACATTGAGATAAATTTGTATGTGATGGTTTATGAAAAATTGCAAAATCATTTTTATTGTCTTTTCTAGTAATAGTTAAGTCTAAAAAGTTAATACTCTTATGTTGCTCTTCAGCTGTGAATTTAATGTTTTTATGTCAAGAATTTATGAGTCAAGAATTGATTTAATTGTGTATCAGAACCTGCAAAAGAAATTAGAATGTCAACCACATATCTGTACCAGTAAAGTGATGATTTAAACTGATATTGATTTCTTATTTTCTAAGTTGTCCACAAATTTTGGTAGTAAAAGGCCAGTAAAGGACTTAAAGAGTTCCCCGTTATCAAACCGTCATTAGAAACATAAAATGAATTATCAAATTCAAAGTAACTGAGAGTAGTTTTAAAATTTCTTGTTTTATTATTGAATTAGTTTTATTTTTGAGAAGTAATTTGTCAACTAATTCTATTATTTCGTTTGGTGGTATACTCGGGAATAAATTTTGTACATGGAAAGACATTAGTTTGGATTTTTTGGGTAAATTAATATCTTTTATTTAATTGATAAGGCCATATGTATTTAGAATGGAATATTTTCGTTTAAAATTCGTATATTGCAAAATGAGTTTAATGAGCTTATTTGATAATTTGATTGAGGGAGCTGTAACAAATGAAACTACTGATCTAATTGCGTAATTATCTTTGTGTAATTTTATAAGCGACTATAATTTTGGTGCCTGAGGATTCATCAATATTAATTGGTATTTCTCGTAATCGTTAAAAATAGACGAATCTTTTATTATTTGTTTTGTTCTTTTTTGAAAGATATTCGTAAGGTCAGAATTAATTTTGTTAAATATCTCTGATTTTAAAAACATATTAGTTTTTGATATATATATATATATATATATATATATATATATATATATATATATATATATATATATATATATATATATATATATATATATATATATATATATATATACGGGAAAAGGTACCAAATTAGTGTCAAGATATTTATCCAAAACAAACAATATAAATATTGCTTTTAAAACAAATAATAGTCTAGGACGCCTCATTAAAAACAATAAAAATCAAACATATAAACTATATAAATCAGGAGTTTATTCAATTGAGTGCGGGTCGTGTCCAAAAGTGTATGTTGGACAAATAGGAAGATCTTTCTCTACTAGGCTCAACGAACATAAAAGAAGTTATACTAAACAACAAAATAATTCTCATTATGTTAACCACCTAATGTTAGAAAAGGATACTTTCAATGATAATTTCATCATGTTACGCAATGAGAATAAATCTAACAAATTAAATCATTTAGGGAGCTTAGAAATAATAAAAGAAAAATGTTGATATTTCGCTAAATGACCATCTAGACTTGAACGGTTCATCGTTATTATAACTACCATGTTTTATGGTATTATTAGGTCGATGGACACCTTAGGTTGTAATTACTTTTCTCACTGTTAGTTTAGTATAGTTTGTATTTGAAAAAGGTACTGTGTGTCGAAATAATTGCCATATATACAATTTTAAATATAGTGGAAATTTTTAGATATTAATCTTTGCTTATTTATTTAAAATTAATTACCATCAAGTATCGGCTACCTCAGTTAAATTTATGATAGTATTTAGTTTTATTTTTTCTCCATTAATCGTTAAGTCAAGATTGTTAATTCTTTTAATTCGTCATTCGTCATTAAACATTTCTTTAGAACAAAATGGTACGTAGATCAATAAAGGTTCGCCATCCCTGTTATAGAGGAAAAGGGAGAAAACACACAGTCGGCTTTAATTGATGAGTTCGACACGTAAAATCTATTTTTTTTAAACTTTTTTCAGATTCTGTAAACCAATATATTAGATAAAAATAATTTTATAGGGAAATAATGCATTATTTAATGTTGAACTTATGGAGCACCCCAATTCGACCGAAGAATACACCAAGGCATTCTTCATTGTACCCACTGCAGGTTACCGCACAGCTGATTTCGAGGTTAGCGTGAAGAATGCAATTTATTTGGATTATGAAAACCCACCGTGGGATAATTTCCAATTTTACGTAAGTAGAATTACTTAAATAGTAAAAGATGAACCATTAATTTCTGTATTTTTCAAAACCTAATTCAAATAAAACTACTGGTATGAAACTACCATTCTGGCTATGAAAATAACGAGTCTTTGAAATGGAGCGGTTTTTTAATTCTTAAACAAAACACAGATGGCGTTGTGAATTTGCCTAGGTCTAATCTCATTTCAGAAGTTTACCGTATGTCATTTATAAAAATGGAGTCGCACACAATACAACAACGCGTTAAAAGTGTTGAATTATTTTATGAAAATGGGCGTTCAGTGAAAAAGGCTTTTAGAAAATTACCTCGGTTATGGTTTGCACAATCGTCCATCTGAAAGCACTATCAATCGAATTGTTTAAACATTTCAAGAAACTGGTTCGGTGGAAGATAAAAGAAAACCAATATATAGTCGCAGTGGTCGTTCACAAGATCATACTGATTTGGTACGTGAAAATATTGATGAAAACCCAGAAATTGTCTGCTTTACGATTGAGGGAAGTACAGGCCAAGTACAATAGCCTAGAGTATTCGTTGTATATTTTTATGGCCTGCTGGACAAACTGAATGCGATCCATTGTACTGAATCCACTTCTGAATCCCTCTTGCTCTCTTTGTTGTGCGTCATTCAGTTTTCTTAATATTCTTCTATTTAATATCACCGGGATATACTGTGTAAAAAATTATTAAGTTATGGTGTAAGATCAAAAGCCTCAAAATGGATCAAAAGTTACTTAATAGAGAGACAGACAGGACGAGGGTTGAGGCAAAAGTGTCGGCAAGAAGGGAAAGTGCTTAGGGAGTTCCTCATGGTAGTGTTCTGGGCCCGTTACTGTTTTTGATAAATGTCAACGATATTTCTACAATATTGGATAAGTGCTTTATTAGTCTTTTTGGATATAATTTGATATCTGGATATAATTTGCCTGAAATGGTTGAAACATTGAACAGTGAACTGGCAATAGTATTTAAATTGCTATGTACAAATAAACTTAAACTAAACGAACTGAAAACAAGGGCGTTGGGGCGCCGCCCCTTCAGCATTTATCACAGTAAATAATTTTCCAGAGCAAAACACCATATTTTATTTCCGTTCAGTTTCTTTCCTTTAACTCATTTTCCTGGTTCATTTTCTGTATAGGGTTTCAAGAGGGCGAAAAGTAAAAAGGAGGAAGGGGAAAGCAAAAAAAAAATCTTCAGCAGCACTATTTCACTTCACAAAACCCACACTCTTCCACTTCAAAAACCCACGAGCCGCCACTGTGATAGAGTCTAAAGCAAACTGCAAAAGATTTAATGAGTTAGGGTTAGAAATAAATATAAACAATTGCGACATTAAAATTGTAAATTTAATTAAATACTTGGGAGTACTCTTGGATCCTCAGCTAACATTTGGTAATAATGTCAGATATATATCTATATATCTATATACCAGGTGTCCCATTAAGGATGGATCGCGGCCGTATCTTGAAAACTATTTATCCCGCAGCTTTGGGGAAAAAAAATTGTACTAAAAATGATCATGAGAAATTCACCAAAAATATTTTTAAGCTTCTAAAATGACCGCAAGAGGGCGTGACTAGCTAAACATTTTTAAAAATCATTTGTTGTTGTGTATTTTCAGTTATAATTAGCAAACTGTCTCCTACAACTTTGTTTTATGGCATTTTGTCGTCACTTCGCGAATAAAGAAGTGGAGGGGAGTTTTACCTATTTAGATAAAATGTCGTCTAATGTCCGTTTGCCTAAACCGATTTTCCTCAATTTGGATTCATTTAAAAGGCAATTGCTGGGACAATCAGATAATCTGGGAGATAAATTATTTAGTTTATAAATGAAACCGCGAGGTGGCGTTACATTCAACAATAGTTTTTTTGAAGTTTTGTTCAGTTTTTTCAAATGGAATGGTACAGCTTTTATTACATGGCTAGAAAGGTAATTTAAAGAGGAATCGTACAGTGAAAACCCGAAATCGATATCTCTGACATGTCAAGAGATATTTCGATTTTTCTGAAAAAATCAGTTATTATTTCACTACTACCTGCATTAAGTTAAAAAAATATTAACTTAATGTTTGCCTTAGTTCACACTTTACCCAGGCTTAGGACTGGTCCAAATTCTTCGTGCCATATTAATTTGGAGCGTGTTTAAAGGCCAACGCGCCAACAACGAAGATAATAATAATAAGAACAGTCAAATAAAATTAACAGCACAACAGTCTAATAATTAACAGAATCTAAACTTTAACGCCTTTCTAAATGTTCAAAATGCCTTCCATCCTTAGAAATGCAAAGATTTATTTTTCGACAAGTACTAAAAACGTCAGCTTCAATTTCCGCCCGTGAAATGCTGGTTATTGAATTTTGAATTCTTTCAATCATGTTTTCTCGTGTGGTAGGACGAGTTTGAAAAACAAGGTCTTTTAGGCTTCCCTACAAGTAAAAATCGAGGACTGTCAAATCCGGTAAGCGCGCCGGCCACGAAAATAAACTACCCCGTCCTACCCAACGATTTGGAAACGAAGCATCCAAGAAGTTTCGAACCACCTGCGAGAAGTGGGCAGGGCATCCATCATGCTGGTACCACATTTGTCTTCTTGTTTCCAACGAAACATCTTCTATTAGTTCTGGCAGTCCATTTTGTAAAAAATTTAAATATGTTTCACTATTCAAATGTCCATTACAAATAAAGGGACCAATAATTGTGTCTCCCAAAACACCACACCATACGTTCACAGTCCATCTATTTTGGTGGTTGATTTCTAACATCCAGTGCGGATGCTTGCAGTGCGGATACATCCAGTGCGGATGCATCCAGTGCGGATACTAACTGCCTACTAAAGTAGCTTCATCAGTCCATAGTATGCGTTTTAAGAATTGTTTATTTCCACTACACATATTTTTTAACGAGTGACAATAGTCTAACCGTCTGTCGAAATCGTTATCCAAAACGGCTTGGTGTATGACACCATGATAGGGGTGCAGCTTATTATCTCTTAAGATTCGATGAACGGATGTCTTGCTAACACCTAATTCTTCAGATATTTGTCTGATACTTAAATGGGGGTTGGTTTCAACATAAGCCAGAACATTTACGACATTATCTCCATTACGAATCGAACGTAACCTGGTGCGGACTGGATCTGGATGCACAATTCCTGTTTCTCGTAAGCATCTTGCTAGAGGTGTAAACATCTTCTTCGAATGATGCCTTCTTTCGGGATATTGACTTCCATATTGCCGCTCTGCAATACATGAATTTTCAAAACATTGGAAATACACCGCCAACATGTCATAGGCCTCGTTATTCGTAAAAGGCATTGTTAGATATTATTATAATAATTATTAATAATCAATAAATGCAATGTTGAAAATGTAATGCATTTCAAAACTGACAAGTTAATTTGACTGTTTTTGTTTGTTTCCATGGTTCCCTTCTTACACTCTTTGTGTAATGTACCTAAGGATTGCATCCGTTTATTTGGAAACCCGAAAACGCATAATTTCATTCATCCATTCATTTACTTTAAAAGAAAGAGTAGGTATATTTATTAATGACTGATTTCAATATTCTGTCAAGTAGTATTTAAGCATCACAAAAGAGAAAATGTAACAATTTGGGAAAGACATTCCGCTTATGTAATTAAATTAGAAAATATTATCAAGGTCAGGATTAGAACATTTATGATGATTGATACTGAATAGATAATTTAATTTTTTAAATAAAATTGTTGCGGTTGCGATTGCGACCTAAATATTAAGACCAATTTTTAACTTAATATTACGGTAAAAATTAAAACTAACTGATTTTTTCAGAAAAACCGAAATATCTCTTGACATGTCAGAGATATCGATTTCGGGTTTTCACTGGATGATTCCTCTTTAAATTACCTTTCTAACCATGTAATAAAAGCTATACCATTCTATTTGAAAAAACTGAACAAAACTTCAAAAAACTATTGTTGAATGTAACGCCACCTCGCGGTTTCATTTATAAACTAAATAATTTATCTCCCAGTTTATCTGATTTTCCCAGCAATTGGGACAATCAGAAAATGAATCCAAATTGAGGAAAATCGGTTTAGGCAAACGGACATTAGACGACTTTTTATCTAAATAGGTAAAACTCCCCCCCACTTCTTTATTCGCGAAGTTACGACAAAATGTCATAAAATAAAGTTGTAGGAGACAGTTTGCTAATTATAACTGAGAATTTTTCTTACTCGGTTAACACTTGAAAATACACACAAAAAATGATTTTTAAAAATGTCAGCTCGTCACGCCCTCTTGCGGTCGTTTTAGAAGCTTAAAAATATTTTTGGTGAATTGCTCATGATCATTTTTAGTACAATTTTTTTTTCTCCAAAGCTGTGGGATAAATAGTTTTCAAGATACGGCCGCGATCCATCCTTAATGGGACACCTGGTATATATATATATATATATATATATATATATATATATATATATATATATATATATATATATATATATATATATTTATATAGTCAATTCGTTACTTTTTATAAGTAAATAATAATCTATTAATAATTATAAAGTCTGCTTTAGTTTTATAAATAAAAATTGTACATTTTCCATGATCATTTTGTATAAATGTGGCTGAATTTCATTGATACATCGTTGAATTTCCTCCTTCAATGCACAGGTGGATGTGGACTTGTTGACATAGACTTTTAACCTCAAATAACCCTATAGAAAGAAAAATCCAATGTTAAATCACATGATCTAGGGGGTAAATTCTGATCACTGAAACGAGACAGCACACGACCAGGAAATGAAGGACCCAGAATTTTGCTCGAAAAATCAGCGTTCACTCTTGTCGCTGTGCATGGTCATTAGGTTGCACTTATTGTGTTAATTGAACTTTGCTAGCATGGAGACGCAGATATTTAGTGAGTATACGCTGTAGAGAGCTTCTTGACCACTACGCAGTATCGATGTTCCGGCACTTCCACCAACACTCTCACGCACTGCTTCGATATTATTATTTGAACGGCTTGTTAGTGGACGGCCAGTGTGTTTAGCATTCCCAATTGATTCAGTCTCCCTGAATTTTTTAATAACTCTCTTCACAATTGATGAAGTTAAATCAATATTCCGGCCATATTTTGTACGAAATTTGCGCACTGTAGCAGTCATGCTTTCATTATTTTTGAAATATTGTACGTTCAACAATGACAAAACGAGTTGTTCTTTCATATAGTGCTCCATTTTTACTGACCCTAAACTGTCAGCTGCCAAACTGTTTACTTTGTCTGGTTGTCAACATTTTACCTCACAAATGGCGGCAAATTCAAATCTTGCTTGAATTATGGGACGCCATAATTATATATATATATATATATATATATATATATATATATATATATATATATATATATATATATATATATATATATATATATATATATATATATATGCCCACAAGTTAGCGTAACGGACCGTGGAGGGAAAATCTTTCACCCTTTCTCCACGTGGTGCCACCGATCGCCATCGCCGAACTGTCAAGCATGCGACGTCACGTGTCTCTCGGGACCGGTTTCTAACCTTTCAGCCGTCATCAGTCGAGCTCTAGACGAACGCAAGGAATCTTCATCGCCGCATGCCACGTGGAAAAAGGGTGAAAGATTTCTGTAATATTTTCCCTCCACGGTCCGTTACGCTAACTTGTGGGCATACCTGGTACTATACCCGAGGTTCTAGGCAGAATGTTACGAGCGGTCCTGACTGCTACGAGCATTCGCCGTATGATGGCGTGAGTTGTGTGCGATCACGACCCGTCATTAAAATGGCCAGTTAATCTGGTCTGGCCCCGATCGTCCCTCCGAACTGCTTTCCTTGCGTTCGTCTAGAGCTCGGCTGATGATGGCTGAAAGGCTAGGAACCGGTCCCGAGAGACACGTGACGTCGCATGCTTGACAGTTCGGCGAAGGCGATCGGTGGCACCACGTGGAGAAAGGGTGAAAGATTTCTGTATATATATATATATATATATATATATATATATATATATATATATATATATATATATATATATATATATATATATATATATATATATATATATATATATATATAGTTATAGTTTCGTCGAACAAGCGAGCGAGACGGATGTATAGACAAATTAATAAATAAAAGTGACAGTAAGAGTGAAGCTAATGTGTAAATAAAAATAGAAAGGAAATATAAGAGGATTAAACAAATATAAAGGTAATAATATAATTTGGTGGATCGTATCAAAATTAAACCAATTAACAAAACAGACAATACTAACAAAACTACCAAAAAACCGAACAGCTGATGAGAGAAACACTTCCTAACCGTCGTGGTGGGTGAGCTCATTACGCGGCTGGAGCGTCTTGTCGAATAAATTCATACTAGGGGAGTGCGTAAAATATAAGAACATGGATTCCGAAGATTGTACCACGGATGGGGGGAGTAAGAAGCGTAATGGAGACGAATTAGAAGCAGTATTTAAAAAAAAACTAAAAGGATCGTAAGAACGCCCACAAAAACTGAACAAAAGTAAGAAGATAAACTGGATAAAATGCTGATGATGATGACAAACATGACATCGCAGATGGAGGGAATGACCCAACAAATAAAACAAATAATGCATGAACAAAGAAATTAAAGCAATTAAACAGGAAAATAAGACACTATAGGCTGAGAATGGAAAAATGATGAAGGAAAACTGCAGAAAGCATGACAAAATTAATGAACTTTATAAAAAAAGTGGAAAGACTGGACGGAGAAGGGAGAGAGGACAATATAGTCATAACTGGATTTAAGGCGGACTCAAATGAAACAGAGACACTAAAAGAAGAGACCCAAAAATTTTGAGGCCTTAAAGATCAAAATAAGCGTCAAAACGGCTAGAAAACTAGGAAACAACCCTAGCAACATGCCTGGTGGAAATGAAATGCAAGAAGATAAGATTAAAGTAATACAAAACAAGAAAAAACTGAAAGACAATGGAGATGGAATAATTTTTATAAATAACGACATGACTAAGGAAGAGAGAAAGATAAGCACACTTATAAGAAGGACAGCTCAGGATGAAAGGAGCAGGGCTAAAGCGGTAAGAATTGGATACAAGAAAGTAACAGTGAATGGGAGATTGTATGTATGGAATAGGGACAAGAAACTGACAGAGTCAAAAAACAATATCGTAACTTCACCAACAAAAAAATAGCTACGGAACACAACGGCACTGATAATATATTAGAGCAAAGGGCTAAAGAAAATGAAAAACAAAAGAAAAATAATAAAAGAAAACAAATCAAAAGAGATAATAAGAATTGTATCCTGGAACGTAAGAACACGGATAGCACCAGGGAAAACGGAAGAGATAATAAGAGAGCTCGAGAGATACAAAGTTAGTATAGCGGGCCTTGAAGAGGTTAGATGTAGTGGGAAGAGAAAGATTGATAAGGAAAAATATGCATTATGGTATGCAGGAATAGCAACGCAGGGGCACAAGAGAACAGTTTTTGTTGCCTGGTACCATATGCCCCCACAGAAAATGACGAAGAGAAGCAAACATTTTACGAAAAACTAGAAGAAATATTCGACAAAACACCAACTAATGACATAAGGATAGTACTGGGGGACTTCAACGTCAAAATTGGAAGGGAACAATGCTATAAGGAAGTAGCGGGTGAACAAACAATTCATAATGAAACGAACAACAATGCCTACGTTGCTAATGCAAGCGCTACAAGAAGAAATGTGGACTAATCCCCCACACTAAAAGGATTTGAAGAGTTTTTTATATTTATGATGTATGAACAATTATGATGTACCAATTGTGAGAACTACTGGTCTCCAGAAAACATTGTTTTGGGAAGGTGTTTGCCTCTTCAATGCTTTGCCCGCCCACATAGTGAGCACTCCTAATGTGCTTGTGTTTAATAAATTGTTAAATTATTATTTGATTACTGTCTTCTTATTGTATTTTATTTTGTTACGATTACTTAGAGTTTTTCTTACTTTTATTTTTCTTGGTATATTACCTTTGTTTTGTTACTATTAGTTGAATATGATAAATAAAGTGTGTATTTAATTATTTATTTATCTTAGTGAAAACTTTGTATATTACAGATAGGAGGATTATAGGTGGTAGTTCTTTAAATCTTCCTGCGATCCCTTTCTTTGGTCAGAATAAAGAATGAAGAATTTTTTCTTCCTTTCTTATGAAGGATCATTTCAAGGTAGTTTATTCATCAAGTAGCCACCAATTATTATTTGCCAGATATGCTTTTACACATATTTACTTAAAATGATAATTCTTATCATCACTTTTTGATTGTTGATTTAATAATTTTACTATTTTTTTTTGCTGAAATTCCTTAATTTTGAATCCTTGTTGTAAGAACTTTTTCTTGTTACTAACTAATTGTTAAGGTAGTTATGAATATGTTTTAAAACAGAGGGATAACACAAATCATATCTTACTTCTGACAGAGTAAGGAAAAGTGTCGATAAAATCGATAAAAAGGTAAGACTTATAAAATCCTTAAAAAATAAGTAATACGTTTTTTGTCGGGTATAGAAAACTTTTTATGATGCCATAGAATATTCATCGTCAATTTAATAAACCATCATTTTTAAGGCAATTTCGCCAACTCAATGCAAAATTATTAAATAGAAAAATACTAATAAAATTATTTGAAATTATCAGATCCATTCATCTGGAAAATTGAACAGTACAAAAGAGGACTCATTGCTGGTTCAGATCAGTTTAATAGACTACAATGACGAAATACCGAAATTTCCAAATGCGAACTATGAATGTTGGGTGAATGAAACGATTAAAAAAGGAGAAGAAATTATTCAAGTTAAAGCGACGGACAGAGATGCAGAAGATGCTATTCTCACGTAAGTGAAACTGTAAATAAACTTCAATGTTTTTTATTCAATTATATATGATCCAATATCCATCACTGTTCTTTTTTGTTATTAAATAAATTCATACTGGCAAAAATGTCGGACTATTGTACCGATATGTTTTCTAAAAGAAAAGAAAACTTTTACTCTAATTAATCGTTCAGAAAGAATAACAAGTATTTCAAAAACTTATGCAACTTCAATCTCGAAATGTGTCTTTTGATCGAGTACTTCGGATTTTGGATTTTAAATTAATGGAACAGGCGCCAGGAAGGTCAAAAAATATTGTCAAAGCCAAAGGAATTTTTTGTTCAATATTTTATCAACCGATGAAGATTCATTGACGAAGAATGCTATTTGGAATTTTCAACATTATCATAGCTGGGCAGCTGAAAATCCCTATGCAGTTACTGAAAAAAAACCCAACATGAATTTTCGATCAATGTATGTGCTGGAATAGTGACAGATTAGCTTATAGGACAAATATAAACTATAGGATAGTACAATTGCAAAATATTGTTTTATCGTTGGTCATGATGTAATCAATTTCACTTGTGAGCCCAGTTGGACTTTTCCATGTCCATATGGGCCAATTGCAGTTTCACAAGTTCCTTTTGTTTCAATTCTGGCATTAAAATCAGAATTTTGGACCTACATTTTGGCCACATCATCAAAAAATTCCTCAATTTTCTCTCTTTTCCCTATGGCTTATCGTTGGTACATAAGCTTGGACGATTTGAAGACTAAACTTTTTATTCAGCTGACTGACGCATTGGCTAATCGGTCAGATGTACTTTCAAATTTTACTACACTGCCCTTCAGCTTTCGATTGGTGAGGAATCCAATTCCCCCACATCGTCCATTCTCCGTATCTTGGGTATAGAGTACGTGTCCAGTTGGTTCCAGATTAATTAACTCTTCGTTCTTTCTTCATGTTTCACAGAGCCCAATAATATCTCAATGTATATTGTCAAGTTTGATTAACAGTTCTTGCAATTGGGCCTCCCTTTTCATAGTCCATATATTAAGCGTAGCAATGTCAAAAGTCCAATATCAGCCTGATCTAACCCGGTGATTCTTCGCACCCTCTGCCTTCGGGCAAGTCTTCCCGCTGCTGGAGGTACTTGTCCCTTGGCTTCCGAGGAATGAGGGCCGTGTTTAAGGTTGTACTGTCACATTGAAATACCATGTTGAAGGTATGGAACGTAATCTGCCACGCTGGTCCAATGCGGGTTGGCAGATTTTGGATCATGTTAGTATGAGGCCTATGACTTGACTTGCCTTACTCAAACCCCTTTACCGAGTCAAGTTCTGATCCACAAAGGGGATATATATATATATATATATATATATATATATATATATATATATATATATATATATATATACATATATATATATATATATATATATATATATATACATATATATATATATATATATATATATATATATATACATATATATATATATATATATACATATATATATATATATATATATATATATATATATATATATATATGTATATATATACATATATATATATATATATATATATATACATATATATATATATATATATATATATATATATATATATATATATATATATATATATATATATATATATATATATATGTATATATATATATATATATATATATATATATATATATATATATATATATATATATATATATATATATATATATATATATATATATACTGAATGACGCAACAACACAGAGAACAAGCAGGATTCAGAAGTGGATTCAGTACAATGGATCACATCCAGATTGTACAGCAGGCTTTGTCATGGCTTTTATTGACTATGAAAAATGAAATTTGACTCCATCTCAAAGCATGCGATAGTGGATGCACTGCTTAGCCAAGGGGTAGATAAAGCATATGTAAACCTATTAGGATCGATATATGATGGAGCTACAGCCACAATTCACCTTGATCATCTTGAAGTGAGAATTAATATAGAACGAGGTGTACGGCAAGGTGACGCAATATCGCCTATTCTTTTCTCGGCTGGCCTTGAAGAAGTATTCCGTAAACTGGACTGGGAAAAGGATGGTGTAAACATCAATGGTGCAAACTTAAACCATCTTAGATTTGCAGATGATATCGTTCTTCTTTCACAAGACCCAGAGGAGCTGCAAAGACGCATACAAGAACTGCAAAGGGCTGGCGAACCATTTGGCTTGAAAATAAACCTGAAAAAGAGTCAGATTATGTTTAATAACTTCGCTCAGGACAGAAGAATTTCAGTTTTAGGAAGGAATTTGGAGATTGTGGACAGCTTGATATATCTTGGGCAGAGGATTTCAATGGATGGGAATACCGCCCGATGGTTTTTAAGAGCAGACTCCTACTTTGCCTGAAAAGAAAAGTCTTCGATCAGTGCGTTCTATCCGTTATGACATACGGAAGTGAAACCTGGACAGTCACACCGCAATCAATTCAAAAACTTCGGGTAGCACACAGGGGAATGGAAAGATGTACGCTTGGCATTACAAGACGAGACAGAAAGTCTTGCGCGTGGATCCGGGGAAAGTCTGGGACATCATTGGAAGAGTAAAGCAATTGAAAAGGAGATGGGGCCATATAGCGAGACGATGGCAGATGGACCAAGGCAATCCTAGAGTGGATACAGTTTGATCGCAAACGTCCGCGAAGAAGACTGAAAGCACGATGGATTGATGACATCGTTAAGTATATTGGACTAGAGTGGCAGAGAAAAGCCCAGGTACCGTGAAAGTTAGAAGCATGCTGAAGAGGTCTTCATCCTGCAGTGGATCGACACGGGCTGATGATATATGTATGTTAATGACCTGTATGGGCAGGTCCATTACTTTTCGACGAAATCTTGCGGACGTTGGTCAGCGACTACCGAAACTAGGTCAGAAATCCGGCCGCTGTGGATTTTTTTTGAAATTTAAAAAAGTCGATTTTTTAGTCATTTTCAGAATTTTATATCTCCGGCTCTATATAACGTAGAGACTTGAATTAAACGGCATTATTCTTTATTAACCTTAGGTTTTAGAGGAAAAAATAATTTTTTGTTCCAAACTTAAATGCATCTTGGCCTATTTCTGAAACATTCCCAGATCATCATTTTTTGAAATAGAAGGCTGAACAATGGCTCATATTTTTTATCTAGGTATTTTCTGTTGGTGTCTAGGCTAATTTTCATTGATTGCCTCAATTCTTTAGATACATGACTTCGCAAAATCAATCGATTTTTGGAAAATCGCTGTTTTCAGATAGCTATAACTATTCAACAACAACTCAAAATCACTTGAAATCTTCACAGAATATACCTCATTTAATCGCCAAACACCCTGAAAATTTCAAGTTTAGAATAGAAATGATCTACGAGCTGAGAATTTTTTAAATATTCAAATTTTCTGCTACGTCAATCTAATTTCTATATGTTCTAATATGTCAATTACAATCAATTTCTAATACGTCATTTTTAAAGTATTATTCTTAATTTATTTATATATATATATATATATATATATATATATATATATATATATATATATATATATATATATATATATATTGATTGATTTGTCCGTTACTTTGTGATAGTTCATTTTTTAAAAAGGAATAAAACAATTCTTTACTTTGTTATCTATCACTTTTATTTTTAAACAAAATTTGTGTGAGACTATAGTTTCGTAAAACGATTTTACAGCTGTTTATCTATTCTATATCGTCAAAAGGAAAAAACGGGTTTCTAGCATCTTTTGACGTTAACAACATGCTTTCGAATATTCCGAACAAAGATTGTCTACTATTAATAGATAATTTACTTATAAAAAATAACATCAATCCAATTATTAAGCAAGATATTTTAGAAGTCTTTAACTTATGCATTAATGAAAATTATTTTCAATTTAATAACGTTTTTTACAAACAAAATGATGGTCTAGCAATGGGTTACCCACTAAGCCCTTCCCTTTATTATTAGAACTGTTTATGTCAGAACAGTTTATGTCAAACTTGGAACATAATTTTTCAAAAACGGATAAAGCAAAAAATATATTGTTTTGGTTTAGATATGTAGACGACATTTTGGTTTATTATACTGGAAATGACAGACAAATGGAAGGAACATTAAAGCATTTAAATAGTATCCATTCAAAAATAAAATTTACACTAGAAAAAGAACAAAATCAAACCATACATTTTCTGGACCTTTCAATATCCAAACAAAATAATAAACTAGAATTTAATATCTATAGAAAACCCACATACTCAGATATAACAATTACAAAACAATCAATCCACTCCATTACACATAAATATGCTGCATGTAAGTCTATAATCCACCGAGTTTTCACAATTCCACTATCTGAAAATAATAGAAAAATAGAACTGCAAATAATAAAACTAATAGCACAAAATAACGGCTTCAAAGAAAAAGAAATTAGTTACTTAATAAATAAAAAACAGAAACAATTACTAGTTCATCAAGTATATCCAAAAGTAAAACAAACAAATGATAAAAAGTACTGTAAAATTTCATATTTCTGTCCAATTTCAGAACAAATAGCTCGCTCCTTGAGGCAACATGATTTACAAATAACGTTTAAAACCACCCAGCCAACCAGTAAATTAATTTTTAATGCCAAAGATAAAACATCAGCAAATACTAAATCTGGAGTTTATATGTTAAATTGCAACGAGTGCAATAGTTGCTATGTTGGACAAACCGGCAGAAATTTTCAGACCAGATTCAAAGAACATAAATCTGCATACATATTAAAGAAACAACACTCTAATTTTGCGAACCATTTCAAAGATACCAGACATATATTTCCCGAGATTACAAATTTGAAAATTTTACATACAGCGCCCAAAAGCAAAAAAATTTAACATTTTAGGAGCTATTGAAATTTATAAATATAATAAAGATCCGTCTAGACAGCTATTAAACGATCAGACGGATCTTCGAAATTCCCCACTATTTAAAATAATTTAAAAAATTAACCCCAATAAAAGTATAAAATTAGGTACATAGAATAGATAAACAGCTGTAAAACCTTAGTTTTAATGTAGTGCTTGAGAATGTAAAATCATTTTACGAAACTATAGTCACACAAATTTTGTTTAAAAATAAAAGTGATAGATAACAAAGTAAAAGATTGTTTTATTCCTTTTATTTATATATATATATATATATATATATATATATATATATATATATATATATATATATATATATATATATATATATATATATATATATTAACAGACATAAGCTAGTTGGCGCTGCATCCATGATCAAAACCATGGACATCAATGTAGAAGAAGGAATCATCACGGTAGCAATAGATGATGCTTTCGACTACGACAGAATAAATCCAATTGTTTTCCAAGTTGAAGCTGTCGATCATGCTGAACATACCACTACAGTTCCAGTTACAGTTAACTTACTGGATATAAACAACAAAGCACCTACCTACAAAGCGGTAAGAGTTTCTTGTTTTTACAATAAATTGAATAACACCAATATCAATATTCAATAACACCAATATCTCAGTAAAAGCGCGGTGACAAACAATTTCGTATTTAATTATTTATGGACCATGTGTTCGAACGTTGTCATGATACAAAATTAAAGAGTGTCCGATTGGGTACTTCCCACCCGTACTTACCACCCCCTTTAAATTTTTATTTCTGGATTTTCTATTATACCGATTTTCATAAACTTACTTTTCTTGAATAGATCTCGGAAAACGGCATTAAGAAAATGTGTCACTAATAGTACTTCTCGAAAATGGGAGCCATAAAAGTTAAAGCAGTTAGCCATGATATTAACAAAAAAAAATATGTGATACACTATTTTAATGCCATTTCCGAGATCTATCCAACAAAAGAATGTTTATGAAAATCGGTCCATAAATAAACATTTTAAGGGGGTGGTTAATTCTTATTTCGGACGCATTGCATATGTACAATATAATTTCGTGACCGTTTAATATTATTATTATTTTTTTGGGATTTTCGCTCAATTATTATATTATTATTTTTATTTGCTTTGCTTTGTTTACGTTATTATTATTGCTATATTTATTGCTTTGTTTACGTTTCAGTTTAATAAACCATCTTCAGAAGAACTCACTATATCTAATTGAACAATTAATGTGCATTTTTTTTCTCTAATTTTGCTAAAATTAAATTAAAATTTTTTCTAAATAAAAATTAGAGAAAAAAATGTCATATATCTTTTAAAAAAGTTTGGCAAATTAATTGTTCAATTAGATATAGTGACGTAAACAAAACAATAAAAAATAATATATATATATATATATATATATATATATATATATATATATATATATATATATATATATATATATATATATATATATATATATATATATATATTATTACTTTTTTTTTAATTCGGTCACTTATTAAGTTATTTTTTTATTGTTTTGTTTACGTTTCAGTTTAATAACAAACTACCTTTAGAACAACTCAACAATATACATTATTTTATCTAGAAACCTGCCACTATATCTAATTGAACAATTAATTTCTTTTCTCAAACTTTTTTAAATGAAATATGACATTTTTTCCAATTTTCACTTGACACATTTTTGACTTTAATATATTTAACAAAAATAATTAATTATTTAATAATATATTTTTATTTATAAATATAATAAATATATATTTTTAATTAATTATAAATTTAATTTATAAAAATAATGTATATTGTAGAGTTGTTCTGAAGATGGTTTGTTATTAAACTAAAATGTAAACAAAAAAAATAACTAATAATTGGCCGAAAATTCCAAAAAATAAAAAAAAGTTCTATATATATTTTCATTATTTTTTATTAACGTTTCGGTTTATTTATCAAACCATCTTCAGAAGAATTCACTATATATTATTGAATAATTAATTTCCTATTTGTTTTACATAAAATATGATATTCTCATTTTCTAATCTAATCTAATCTAATCTAAGATTAGAAAAAGAATGTCATATTAAAAAAAAAATAAGAAAATAATTATTCAATAAGATATGATGAGTCTATTAATACTAGTGCCTCTCTTAAGTATCAGTACTGGTCCGGGAAAATGTGATTAAAACGAAATACCTGGCATTTTTTATGAATCATTATTCGAATTATTCTTCTCTCGCTTCGATACATTTGTTATATCGAATCAATAATAATTCAAATGCTTCAGCTTATTTTGTGGGATAGCCTCCAAAACACCCGTCGTAGCTATTTGGATGGTCCGAATGAAAGGGTCTGAAAACACCCTTTCAACTTTGGGAACGCCGGTCGCGCTGGTGCGAACGGTAAGAGCAACGGTCTGCCGCTGCTGTGCCGAAACCGCACTGAAGCGGTAGTTGGTTCGATTCCAGCGCTCGGATGGTTGTTTTTCCTTCTTCTTTCGGTCTGTTTACTTCCTAAAATGTTTGTGATTGTTTCTAGGCAAGAGTGTAAAATCCGACTCTGAGAAGTGTTCTACGTTGGTCACTCGCCAGTCGGTAGGTTTCCTGATAGACTTATGGGTAGGCACATAACCAAAGGTTTATAGCGCGAGGGGGGTGCTGGCCTGGGTTTGTCGGAAGCTGATGACCGTGGTTCGGAACCCACGTTAAGCTGTAGGTCCAGTCGTTAAATAGCCTAGTTCCTGATGCGCCTCTAATCCTGACACTTTACCTTTTTACGTTGGGAACAAGGAGAAGTCAAATGGGGCTAGATCTGATAAATGCGGTGGGTGGTTGATTACCCAGATTTGTTTTTTGACCAAAAATTAACGCGCAATTAACGATGTGTAAATCGGCGCATTATCGTGCAACAAACTCCAGCTGTCTGGATCGCGATATTCTGGCCAAATGCGACGAATTCTGTGCTCATCAGTCGATTCAGGACTTCTAAGTAGTAGTGCCCAGTAACAGTTTGACCTGTTGGAACGAACTTTTTGTGGATATTGCCTTTGCCATCGAAGAAAACAATGAATGTTGACCTGATTTTGGAAAATTTTTTCGTGTTTTCTTGCCTGTGGTGAGTTTTTCAATTTCCATTTCGCAGTTTGGAAGGAAATTTTGATCATTTGCGGCTGAGATAATCCTTCTGGAATGATCGATACGAAGTGATTTCTGCTCCTCCGTCAACGCGTGTGGAACAAACTTTGTACAGACCTTTGCTTTACCCAAGTCCTTGTGAAAAATGAGTCGAATCGTTTCTTTGCCGATATTCAAAGCGTCTTTCATCATTTTTAGCGAAGCATTGCGGTCAGTTGTTACAAAATCGCGCGCGAACTTTTTCGAGAGTGCGAGCTGAAATTGGTGTCCCTTCACGTTTGTCATCCTCTAGCGAAACTCTGCCATCCAAGAAACGTTTATGCCACATCACTTCGTTCCGTAGTTTCATTTGCATATCAAACCTTTTTAGCTTGTGTCATAAAATCAATAAATGTCAACCGATCGTGATAAAGTAGGTTTCGTTAGGTCCGGGAAATGTTCGAGCTTTGCAAAGAAACAGCCCGTCAATAGGCTGAGATATATCTTAAGTATTAATACTTAATGGGAGCACTGTATGTATATATATATATATATATATATATATATATATATATATATATATATATATATATATATATATATATATATATATATATATATATATGTTAGTTAGTAGTGTTTTGCGGATGGAAGAATACGCTAGACTATTAGTCCGGGAGTACATCCGATCGTTTGTGTCCCGTTTCTTGGGAACGTGCAGATGTTTCTCCAAGGTCACACTTGCATCGAGCATTGAGAGTATTGAGAGCATTCAGAATGCCAAGTGTAACCTTGGCGAAACGTCTGCGCGTTCCCAACAAACGGGACACAAACGATCGGATGTACTCCCGAACTAATAGTCCAGCATATATATATATATATATATATATATATATATATATATATATATATATATATATATATATATATATATATATATATAGATGTAGATTTTGAACAACAAAATATTTATTTCTGACGAAGCTACACGGGCCGTTAGTGGAACTTTTGATAAAAAGGCTTTCATCAAACGTACATTTTTTTACGACACATGTTATATTACAGTATTTCTTTTTTAGGAGGTAAGAATTGAAGTAGAGGAAAATCAAGATATAGGAACTGTTCTTAATACATCTATAACAGCATCCGATGTAGATACTACACGTAATCTCACAGCTAAAATAGACTGGGACAGTTCTTATGTTGTAAAAAATTCACAGCGAAAGGATAATGATGATCCGCTTATACACGACGCTATGCGGTAAGTAGACTTACCGAAGTAGAAAAAAAATCTTCTTTGTAATCATCCAATATTTTATATAATTTTTAAAGAAAGTAAACAGGTTCAGACAATGATATCGACCTATAATAACGCAGTATAACGATAATAAAGGAAATCTATGTGATAAAGGCATTCTAGAGCAGCAGGCCAAAGGTTTTGAAAAACTACTAAGTGATGAAGAAGGAACCTGATATGAAAAGATACTCACGCTGGATGATGGTGAACAGTTAATGTTCACAACAATCGCGCATGTACAACACGCTATATATATGGAATGTCCCAAGTTACAATGTAATCAGGATAAATAACACGAAACCTTGGGGAATTTTAACATCAGTTTACGCACGCTAATTTACAGTATATCGTAAAAATAACGGAATTTTTTAAATCTAAAGAAAACTACTAGCGCCATCTATTGAAACAATATCTAATCTAAAACCTGTATCTCCTCCAGAAAACAAGATCACCATCATTAGAATCGATCAACGGATTATCAAGTTATAAACACTTAATGTGACAGTATATTTTATCACATCGTCACAAAGACCCGATGGGACAAAAAGCTGATATTAAAATTTGTTTCAATCTCGTTAAAACTTTTACAGAAACATTTGAATTGATGAAAAAAGTTTATAGTGATGATGGATTCCGAACACGAGAATTGCGTATCCAGTTATTTATAAACCATCTCACATAGATTATAAAAAAAAATCTTCCTTTCTTGTGTCAGTTCCTTAATTTCTTCCCGTATTTTGACCCTTTTCGTTTATAGTGATGACGGATATCGTACACGAGAATTGCGAATCCCGTTATTCATAAACCATCTCATATAGATTAAAAAAAAAATCTTATTATCTTGTGTCAGTAAACTTGAAGAGATTTACTACTAAACACCAAAACACATTTTGAACTGCTCGACGCACGTTTCGCTAACCATGTTAGCATCATCAGGAGCTGATTTAATCTCAAAGAGAGATTAGATTAGCAGTTCAAAAAAGTGTTTTGGTGTTTAGTGGTAAATCTCTTCAAGTTTAGTGTTTCACACCAAAGGTTACAATAGAGGAATTGTATCTTGTGTCAGTTGATAATGTTTTTCCTATATTATGACCTTTTTATATCCTTTATTATATCTTTAATATAATATAGACCTATATTATATCCTTTTTAATCCCATCGTTCTATGTTCTTCTTGGTCTTCCTTTACAGTTCTTCCCTTATACTCGCGCTTCATACACTCTCTTTGTGAGTCAATTAAGCCACTAAGATGTGCCAACTAAGATGTTATTAATTTATCAAACTATTAATTTACCATTACAGATTTGTGGATTTAGATTTTAAAGAGATTGGCCAGGATGGAACTATTGACATTCAGCTCAAAGTAAATGACGTTAATCCAGAGGGTACAGCTCCAGATTAGAGGGTACAGCTCCAGATTACGAAACCTTTGAGGTGTTGTATTTGAGCGTTATAATTACCGATCTAAACACGCTCCTGCCTGATTTTCAGGATAAAATGAATACCATAGGTAAATATTACATAAAATATATCTGTATTGTTAAACTATAAAGAAAAATGTAAGATTGCTAAAAGTATATTAGGGATACCAGAACACAATATCGCCTTTGCGCGTGATCGATTTATATAATATCTAATATCGCACCTCATAATGCTTTTAAAGCAGCATAAATAACAGGTGTCTCAGAATGTTTTTCGTTTTTGTTTTAACTTTTACGCGCCAAACACAGATGGCCTGGGTGGCCGGAGTTCTATTCTGTTTAGTAGTGATATCTCATTCACGGAACCGTATCGAGCATTTTGCTGACGAGCGTTTTATAAACGATTCCTACAACGATTTCTACACTATTGTTCGACGTCTGTCCAGGATAGATTTTAATTTAGCGACCATGAGAAATGTGCGAATTTAATCAAGCATTGTCTGAATGATTGTGGCGTGTTCATATAATAATAATAATAATAATAAATGGCCTTTATTGTATCATACTAATGACAAGAAAAAAAAGAAATACACAAAAGTATAGAAACAAAATAAATGAGAATTCTTAATTTGTTGATCAGCAAGTTGGTGAAGTCCAGCATAATTTGCTATTCCACTCAACCAACCTATCGATGTTAATCCTTAGATAGAAAAAAAACCCACCAATAAAACCACAAACATTTCCTCTCATGTCTCACACACATAGTCTAAAAAACAATACAATTACCCAACCATCCGGTCACCGCCAGAACGTCAAATGCCAATGAAACAATAATCTTAAAAAAAATATAAAATATATTAGGAATTATAGCTGTTGAACTAAAAGAAATTCCCTATTGGGGAGTCTATTTCATATCTTAATAGCATTATATATGTATGATCTCGTAAACATCGATGTTTTGTAATGTGGCATTGTAAATTTGCTTCTATATCTAATATTCACAGAATGACTGGCTGAACGAGCTACAAACATACTTTTAAGTGCTTCAGAATTATTGTCAGCATTGATAACCTTATAAGTGAAATTAGCCATATGAAGCTGCCATCTGTGATCTATAGTAAGCCACTTAAGCTCATTAATCCTCTGAGAGATAAGGCGACAACAAGCATTCTGTACTCGCTGAATTCTGCCCCTGTCCACAGAGTCGAGACATGGGAAATAAATAAAGTCACAGTAAGTAAATTGAGAAAGTACCAACGACTCTGATAATAGCTTTCTTAAAGCCTGCTTCAAAATGTGCCTATTAGCATAAAGTAACTTAAAGTGCACGAATGATTTACGAATTAACTTGGATACATGATCTTTAAAACGTAACTTCAAATCAAAAATAACACCCAAGTTTTGCGCACAATCAACAAAACCAAGCCTCTCTCTGTCAACAGTTATTGACAGATTCGTCCTCAAAAAAATATAGTTAGATTTAGTACAAAATAGCATAACTTTAGATTTAGAAGAGTTTAATTTCAAATTATGTGCTAACGAGAGTCTTTTAAGGTTGTTTAACTGATTATTAATTATATTATTGGCTCTGGAGTATCCACGTGGAGGAAAACTGAAAAATAATTGTGTGTCATCAGCATAAGCCCGTACTTCCATGTTCTGAACAGAACGCAAAATATCAGATGTATATACAATAAAGAATAATGGACCCAACACTGATCCCTGAGGCACACCAGAAAGAACATTCACTTTAGACGAGTTTACATGATTAACAGAAATATATTGTGTTCTACAATTTAGGAACGATTTTACTAGATTAGCGGATGATTCGTCAAACCCATAGTAAGACAATTTTGCGCACAAGAGGCTGTGGTTTAATGTATCGAACGCCTTAGAAAAGTCCAGTAATACAAGCACGCTAGCTAAGCCCCTGTCATAGCTGTTAAATAAATAACTAGTCACAGAAGCCAGAGCTGTAGACGTTGAAAAACCAGTTCTAAAGCCACATTGCGAATCGGATATTAATTTATTGTAGACAAAAAACTCGCACATCTGTTAAATTAAAATTTTCTCAAAAATCTTAGAAAGAACTGGAAGTATGCTAATAATACGCAGGTCAGAAAACGAACAACGCTTATCATGTTTCGGAAGAGGAATCCCTACAGCTTGCTTCCAAATTAGAGGAAAGTAGTTTTGCTCTATGCAGCTATTAATTATATTAAGTATATATACACCAAGAAAGGGACTGCAATACTGTAGCATCCGCAGAGAAATATTATCAGCACCTGTACCATCTTTTTTTAACTTAAATAACATATCATGCACTACCCTCTCATCCACCAACTGGAACGAGAATGCGCCTGCCGAGGGAAATTTATTCGAATAGTAGTAAGTAATCCTTTCATCGCAATTACCATTTACATTCGAAACAAATTCTCCAAAATACCGATTTATAAGTTCCGGTTTATTTAAGTTGTCAGGCAAACTTCGTTGGCACTTAGAACCTATACTAAATGTTTTAAGGTTGACCACGTTTTCCTCACATTATTTTGATTAATTGTATCGTTAAGGAAATTCTTCTTTTCACGTTTCGTCTCCGAAACAACAAAATTTCTCAATTTTTTATATGCTATCCAATCACTATTAGATTTTGACAATTTATACTTATGCAGAGCACGTTCCCTATCTGAAATAACCAACTTCAAATTTGAGGTCAACCAATGGGCCTTTGGCTTAGTTACCCTACGGGTAACCACGGGAGCATACCTGTCAAAGGCTGAGATCACTAGATTATTAAATATATCGATTTTCTTATCAATATTGTTTTCGTAAAATATTATGTTCCAATTTAATGAAGATAAATAATGCATACATTGTTGAAAATTAAATTTATTAAATAAACGGTACGATATCATCTTAGGAGGTAATTTGTCATCAGACAGAGATATCTCAGCAAATATCAGTTTGTGGTCTGAAATATTATTGTCGAGAGTGCCATAGGTATGCAACTTAACAACCTCAGAAATAAATAATGGATCAATCAATGAACTTGATCGTTCGGATACTCTTGTGGGCTCATTCAATATCTGAGACATACCATAAGCCTCCAAACATCTGCTAACTGGATTAGAAGAATTAAAGAAATTTACGTTGAAATCACCCATGCAGATTATTCTATCAAAAATTGCGCCAATATAGGAAAAAATGTTGTCAAGTAGCTCAACAAACACACCAACAGCCACATCAGGCGGTCTATACGAAACGCCAATACAGTAAGTACACCTTGATATCTTTATATCGAAAAATAAATACTCAACATTAGGGCTCAACACAGAGTCAAAATTAATTTCATTACAGTCAATATAATCGCTGACAAATGCACTAACACCCCCACCCCACCTCTCTCTTCTATCCAGGTATTATAAAAGCATCAGGCAGGGTGTTGTCGCTCAGCCACGTCTCAGTAATTAAAATTACGTCATAACTGTTCGACTGCACTATAAAAACAAGCTCATCAAAGCCGGTAAACATAGAACTTTCATTGTTCAATGCGGTAACCAGAATCACATCAATGTAGATAAAAACAAAGACAAATTTGTTAAATATAATCTATAGTTTATAAGTAAAAATTAAAAAAATAATAATAAAAGCCAACAGGTGATGTGTAAATTTAGGCAACAATACAAGTGCCTTACCAATATTAGATTTTAAATGTGAGAAATGTACGTATGAGAGGAAAACCAAATAATAAAACTGAAAAACACAGACTAGCTACAGAATATAAAGATAATGAAAACATAAATACGTTCTCCATGTCCATACCAAGTTAATAGTTTTTTATACGTTGCAGGTCCCCCATGTTGCTTATCGATATTTTTTCGTCCTTTGAGAGCACATAAATTTCAACGTCCATGCATTGTTTTTATATATTTCCCGCACTTTTAAATAGATCGTATTTAGATTTAATTAACACTTGATATGCGACTATTCCCGAATTTTTAAACAACCTTTTATTGTAAAACACCTCGTCACGTTTCCACAGAGACACAAATTCAACTACCACTGATTGACCCCTGGTGCTATTCTGTTGTGCTGAACTTTGGCTATTGTTTCCTTTGGAATTTTTACCAATTCGATAGCATGAATCGATGTCGTTCTTTGATATCACAATACCCAATAATGAATGTATTTGTTTACATACCTTATCCAATAATGATGTTTGTTCATTTGCTCTGATACCGTGAAGAAGTAATTTTTTTGCATTTCGTTCTTTAGTCAACATAACGTATTCGTTCTTAGTTGTTTTTATGTCAGATTTTAATAAAGCCACTTCACTTTTTATTTCTTCAATAGATTCTTTTGTATACATTTCCAGTTTACGTAATTTTTCATCAAAATCGCTATTGTTAAAATTCGCTTCTCCGACATACTTCTGACTAATATATTCAGAACGCAATCTATCTAAGCATTTTTGAAAATTTCTCTCCATCTCCTCAATTTTCGTTGTGAGGTTATGTTGTTGACGCGCCTCAGCACTTGTATTTTGACTTCTACCCATTGTTATTATCGATGTTCGCAGATATTTATACAACCGTCTAGTGAAAATTAATTAAAAACTATTACAACAACACTTCAAACTTTGTTATCAAGTTGGACACAGATCACGCACTACTCTTCGGCCGCCAACTTCCAGCATACATTTTTTTTTCCTTTTTTCTTTTTGGGTTTTCCCTACTATCTAAAATTCAAAAAATATCAAAAATACCTGTTCTTATGTAAATAAAAAATCACTGGGTAAAAAACAAAACGGAGGCAAATTTGTCAGTGATTCTTTTTCTGTAATAAATTTGCCTAACGAACTCCGTCGTAACGTCTTCTCCTCCCGTTTTCAAAACGAATCTAAAAAATAATTTATATTAATTTCTATATATACTGCAAACATAGGAAGTAAATTATTTTGTGTATATTTTAATGATACTTACATTGACAATAATAATTGTTACTGACAGTGACATACACCAAAAAATATATATATATAGGTGAGGTTTACTGTGTGATTATTGTATATTGAAATACTTAAACGTTTTTAATTTTATTCTTTAGAATCGGGAACCATATTGAATTTAAATCTACCGAAGGCATAGCAATACAATTATTTTTATTTAAATTAATTATAGCGGTTTATTTTAATATTTTGTATTTTGTTACCGATTCTTTTAAAACCGTTTTGGAATTATTCCTATTGATTTTATGTCCCGACTCCCATGCGTGTTGACAAATTCTAGATGTATTATATGTTGATATTATTGATGATCTAAATACTTTTTTACAAGATATACATTTTCGAGAGTTTACATTTAAGTTTACTTTAGAGATAGAGAAGGAGAATAAATTGCCATTTCTCGATACTTTAATAATGAAACACAACAACACATTAAAAACTACAGTTTATAGAAAACCTACAAACACAGATAGGTATCTCAATTTCTTTTCCAATCACTCAAAATAGGAGTAATTAAAAGTTTATATGACAGAGCAAAATTTGTTTGTACCGACAGTGACACACTTCAAAAAGAAACAAATCAAAACCATTTAAACAAAAATACAATTACCCAAAAAAATTTCATAGATAAATCTTTTAAAACTTTTGATACCAGACAAAACAGACAACTTACTAATAATAACAATAACTCTCAAATATATAACCTCACAATTCCTTACATTCGCGGTATTTTTGACACAATTAAAAGAGTAGGAAATAAATACAATATAAGAACATTTAAAACAAAAAAATATTCTAAGATCTATATTAACAAAAACCAAACTAAACAACACACAACAGAATACCAAAAATGTGGTTTATAAAATTCCCTGCGAATGTGGCAAATTTTATATAGGTGAGACATCTAGACCGTTAGATGTTAGAATAAAAGAACATAAAAACCTTCTTAAAAACGGAGATTTTAATAAATCTAGTATTTCTCAACACGCATGAGAATCGGGACATAAAATCAACTGGAATAATTCCAAAACGGTATTAAAAAAATCGGTAACAAAATACAAAAGATTAAAAAAAACCCCTATAATTAATTTAAATAAAAATAACTGTATTGCTATGCCTTCGGTAGATTTAAATTCAATATGGTTCCCGATTCTAAAGATTTCTTGTATTTTTGTATCTTTTGTATTTTTAAACGGGAAGAAAAGACCTTTCGAAACGTTAACGTTCAAAAGTTTGTATTAATTTAAAAAAAAAATGTATTTTTTAAATTTTTGTTCGTTAGGCAAATTTATTACAGAAAAAGAATCACTGAGAAATTTGTCTCAGTTTTATTTTTTGTTTTTTTGTGATCAACCCAGTGATTCTTTATTTACGTAAAAACCGATATTTTTGTTAGTTTTCGTGACGAAAAACCCAAAAAAAAAGAAAAAAAAATATAGATTTCTTTGGTCTATTAATACAATGTAATACAATATATATATATATATATATATATATATATATATATATATATATATATATATATATATATATATATATATATATATATATATATATGAAGTTTTTTGCCTTCTTTGGACTGCGTCCAACGAGACAACAGTAGTCAGGAGTTATACACCGCGACCGTTGGGTTCCACAATCTCATGTGGAACGCACAACAACCTGCGTCTCCGCCATAATGATCAATGGTTAGTTGCTTGACCGGAAGGAAGTCCCATCCATCCCTTACATTGGAGGCACATGTTTCGTCTGTTGATGATCAGACTCATCAATCAATCAATCAGCCCTCTGCATCCACTGCTGGATATAGGCCTCCCCCATTTCTGCCCACCGTCTTCTATCTTGAGCGCTTTGCATCCAGTTTGTGGTTATTCTTTTGATATCGTCCGTCGACCGTGTGGGAGGTCTTCCCCTGCTTCTTTTGTCAGCTCTTGGTCTCCACTCGAGCAGCCCACTTGTCCATCGTGCATCTGTCATGCGGGCCACATGTCCAGCCCAATTCCATTTGAGCTTAGCCACCTGATAGATAACATCTGTGACTCCCGTTCTCTCTCGTAAGTCCTCATTTCTAACGTGGTCACGAAGTGACACACCGAGCATCGATCTTTCCATCTTACCTTGTGTTATTCTAAGCTTCTTAGCAGATGTGACTGCCAGAGTTAAAGTTCGGCGCCGTAGGTCATAACCGGCAAAATGCACTGATTAAAAACCTTTCGTTTTAGACAAATTGGGAGATTACTCTTAAATACCTCCCCAAGTCTGCCATATGCAGCCCAAGAAAGCGTGATTCTTCTTTTTAATTCGCATATTTGGTTGTCTCTCGAGATCTGTATTTCATGACCAAGATATGTGTACCTATCCACCAACTCCACCTCGCAATCACCAATACTAATATTTCCACTAGGGACCAGATTCGTCATAAACTTCGTTTTTGATATATTAATATTTAGCCCAACCTGAGCACATACTTTCTTGAGATCTTCCAGCATTTTCCTGATATCTTGTAGGTTGTCACACAACAAAGCTATATCATCCGCGAAGCGTAGATTTGTTAGGTTTAAGCCATCTATATTTAAACCCTTTCCGCTCCATTCAAGCATCCCGAAGGCGTATTCCATAACGGTGATAAATAGTTTGGGTGACATAGTGTCACCCTGTCGTACTCCTCTACCGATTCTTATGGGGTTGGTGTTTTCGTGCAGTTTTACCATCATGGTAGCATTTTTATATATGTTATATATTAGTTTAGTGTAACGATAGTCGACACGACATTTTTGTAAGGAGTCTAAAACTGCACTTATCTCAACGGTGTCAAAGGCCTTGTGGAAGTCCACAAAGGCAATGACAAGCGGTCTATTGTATTCCATTGATTTTTCGATCACAGTTTTGATGCTTTGAAGATGGTCATTGGTTCCAAATCCTCTGCGGAACCCGGCCTGTTCTATTGGTTGGTAAAAATCCAATTTGTTTTCCAGTCGTGTAGTAATAATTCTCGTGAAGAGTTTATAAAGGTGACTAAGTAAGCTTATTGGCCGATAGTTTTCCAGTTCGGCTGTATCTCCTTTCTTGTGGATCAAGATCACGATGGCGTTGTTCCACCTATCTGATATGGTGCTGTTAAAAAGACAGAGATTAAAAAGTTTTGCTATTTTCTTGAGTAAACAGTTACCACCTATCTTAACTGCATCGGCAACTACGCAGTCCTCTCCAGGGGCCTTACTGTTTTTAGTTTTCCTCAGTGCCAGCTTTATTTCGTTCAGAGTAATATCAGGCATTAATTCTGACCCTTGATTAACGATGCCTTTTTCCCTTGTCAATATCTCTAGTTCTGTTTCTGAGTCTAAATTTACTTCATTGTGGCTTTTATATAAGAGGTGGTAAAAGTCCTCAACTATTTTTAGAATATCTTCCCGGTTAGTTGTAGTATGCCCCTCTTTGTCCTTTACCTTGGTCATCTGCTTTTTTCCGCCTTCTAGTTTCCTACGTAAGACCTTCATGCTTTTATTGTTCTCTATTGTTTGTTCGATCTGATTTTGGTTGTGTGTTCTAATGTCGCGTCTTATAGCCTTTGATATCTCCTTGCTAATTTGCCTTAGGTCTTCACCAGTAGTCAGTTCTTCACTTCTCATGTCTCTTCTTTGTTTCATTTTCCGCATAGTAGCTTCGCCCAGTTTCGATTCTTTCTTGGTTGTTGGGCAGTATCCGTTTTGGCTTTCTATCAGGGCAGTAGTGATGGTCTCGTTAAGGACATTGATGTTCTCTTCTGCTTCAGGGCCATTTAGCTTATTTGTAATGCATTGCTGGAAGCCAACCATGTCCGATGGACTCTTCCATGGTCTGCCGCTGGCGGTCTTCTTGATCAGCTTATGGCGTTCTTTACCGACGTCAATCATTAATTTGGCTCATACAATCCTGTGGTCACTTCCGATGTTTACCTTGTTCAGTACTGAGACGTCTTTGACTATATATCTTTTGTCGGTGATTATGAAATCTATTTCATTTTTTGTTCTTCCATCCGGGCTTCTCTATGTCCATCTCCTATTTTGTCTCTTAGGAAAGAAGCTATTCATCTGGAATAAGTTGTTTTGCAATAGGAAACCAAGCAATGTTCAGCCCCTATCATTTCTTCCTTCCCGTCCATGATTTCCCAGTGAAAACTCGGCAGCGTCTAACCTTGTTCCCACCTTGGCATTGACATCACCACATAGAATAGTATAATGTGCCTGTTGATCGCCGAGAGCATCTCTGACGTCGTCGTAAAACAAATCCACTTCTTCGTTGGTATGATTTGAGGTAGGCGCGTAGATTTGTATAATTTTGATATTATATCTAGTATTGAGTTTGAGGACAAGGGATATTACTCTTGTGGAAATTTTCTTCAGAGATAAAACGCTTGTTCTGTGGCGCTTATGTATTAGAAAGCCAGTTCCTCCCACTGAGCTATTTTCATCTCCTACGTAATAGAAACTGTGCCCAGACTTTAAGGTAGTGAGCTGTTCCCCGCGTCTTCTGACTTCGCTGAGACCTGACTGATTTAACATCAGTGCGAGATTCTGAAGATCTTGAGTCTTTATACCTGGCATTTTCATAAGGGGGTATTTAGCCATAGAACTCATCAGGGTACCGACATATGCTTTCTCGTCAAGATTAGGGAGTCCCCCTCCACAATCAACCAACCCATATTTTCGCCGACTTCTCGTCGGATGGCTTATAAATGGAGTTTTTTTACTTCTTTGGATTGCGTCCAACGAGACAACAGTAGTCAGGAGTTATACACCCCCGACCGTTGGACGCAATCCAAAGAAGTCAAAAAACTTCATTTATAAGCCATCAGCCGAGAAGTCACCGAAAATATGGATTGTTTGATTGTGGAGGGGGACTCCCTATTCTTGATTAGAGAGCATATGTCGGTACCCTGATGAGTCTAGCCACCAACAGACGAAACATGTGCCCTCCAATGTAAGGGATGGGTGGGGCTTTCTTGCGGTCAAGCAACTAACCATTGCTCATATATATATATATATATATATATATATATATATATATATATATATATATATATATATATATATATATATATATATGTATATAATAAAAAGAAAACATAATATCACGTTCGTTTTATCGATCTTAATTTAAATTAATTCATACAAATCTTAGTTTTATTGCTTTTGCACTGGCAAATTTCGCAGTTAAATTATCTTTAGGTATGAATTGGGCAATATCATTTTCAATTGATAAAATTGTCAGGTTTGACATTTTTTTCCTGAGCTATTATCGATCTTAGGTATGTTTTTGTTGTATGTTTGTTAGGGAATGCCGCGAAACATTTGAAATTAAAATTGCGTCACAATGCGAGAATTAGCATAGAGGGAGATGATTGCATGTTAACATCATCAGGAGATGATTTCTCTTCGAGTTTAGTGTTTCACGCCGAAGGTTCCAATATAAAAATTGATATATATATTAAAATAAATACGAGGGATATTGTAATGTTTAAGAAAATTGAGTCGCCCGCCGACTGTGAGATACGCTCTGTAATTCGGTTCTTGAGTGTAAGAAACTTGGCTATGAGCGATAGTAAAGTTCGAAAGTGGGTGAAAATATTAAAAGACGGGCGGGTTAATGTGCATGATGAGCCACGGTCTGGCCGGCCTTCTCTGACTTCTGAAAATTTGGTTCGTGATATCGACAAAAAAATTCGAGAGAATCGAGAACAGTTTTACACACTATTGTTTCGGAGAAACTCAATTATCGAAAATTGTGCTCACGGTGGAATCAAAGATTGTTTTCTGACGATCACAAAACAAAGAGATTAGGCTGTGCTTTATCTTTTTTGACTCAATACAATAGAGATGAATTGTTAAACCACAACGTTACAGTAGATGAAACTTGGGTGTCTCACATGACTCCTAACTCTAAGTAACAGTCAATAGAATGACACACATCGTCGCCAATTGTGTGAAAGCCAAACAGACACTTTCAGAACGAAATTGTCTTTTGGGACAGGAAATGAATATGTGAGTGGATTTTATGTTGAGAGGCACAACACTCAATTCTAATGCGTATTGTGTCACCTTGAAAAAACTCCGGGTTGCCATATAAAACAACCGGGGTGGCCTACTGTCTTCCGGTGTGATGTTGCTCCATAAGACCTTGCACTCAGTGATTTTCACTTGTTTCGGTATTTAAAGGAGTTCCTTGGTGGTCAATGGTTCAACGACGAAGCAGAACTTAAAATTGCAGTCATGGATTGAGCTTCTTCACAGGCGGCTGATTTCTTTGACGTCGGAATTCAAAAACTTATTGAGCGATATGGCAAATGTTTGAACAAAATTAAAAATTATGTAGAAAAGTAGATAAAAATTCAATCACCTTTTTAATCATAACTAATATTAATCATTTCTACTTGTTTCTTGTAGCCACCATCACAATCAACATAATCGATATCAATGATAATGCACCAGAATTCACTAACGCCACAATAAACAAAAAAAGAACTGTTTATGAAGCAGCTAATAATGTTATTGTTGGAAACATCGAAGCAATTGATCTTGATGTGGGAGACATTGTTAAGTATTCGTGCACGTAAGTATATAACCACAAAAGCTTTCTAAACGTGTAATAATGCTTTAAACATCGAACATTTATATCGAATTTCTTCAAATAGCTTCACTGTTAATCCAACTCTCTTTCCATAGATCTGACCAAAAACCTGAAAAATTTATTTGTATTTTTTCTAAAAAATATATTCAAAAACAATAAATAAAAAAAAAACGTCCCATTTCATCAGTTTTTTAAAAAGTTATGGATATTTGAAAAAAGAACCATTTTTTTTAAAAAATCGTAACTTTTATTCGGTGCGATAAAAAAAATTGAAAAAATTCTGAGAAATGTTTTTAGTGGAGTAAAAAAAGATATTTTTTTTTAGTTTTTCACCACGATCTAAAACTGAAAAAATTTCACAAATATCTGTTCTTATGTAAATAAAAAATCATTGTTTTTATTTTTTATACATATAGGCCCTGATGGACCACGCGAAGTACAGTTAGAGGCGTTTGTTGTTATTAGCCTTCCTTTGCGCCCATACTACTTTCATTCTTTCACTATGAGCCTTTTTCTTTTCGTCAGACTAAGCTGTTCCGGTCTTCTTACATTTTTCTGTCTGACCAACTTCCCAAACATCAATCTTGTGTCAGAAACAGACTCGATCCTGAATTTTATTTTGTGTAATATTTGCTGATCTTAGGTCCTCTTTAATTGCCGCAATCCATTTAATTATTTCTACATTAGCTCTAATCCTATTTTCATATAATTCGATTACCTGTCTAGTTAGCCTACTCGGATTCATCCGTTTTATAGGTCCGTAAAACTTAAGCCTTCTTTTTTTCGTATCACTATGTATATCTGTATATTGTCTGATTTCTTGGTTTTCTCGAAGTAGGTCTATTGTGCTATTTATTTGTTTGGAGTTTAAGATTTTTCTTATGATTTTTCTTACCTTCTTTTCAATCTCCTTGATGTCTCTCTTTCTATTCAAAATGAGTGTTTTTGCCCCATATAGACATTCTGGCTTAATCACTGTATTGTAATGTCTCAGTTTTATGTTTTTAGATATGCATTTTTTGTTGTAAATATTTTGTGTAAGTCTCAATGCAGTTTCCATTATTTGACATCTACCCTTATGGTCCGCTTTCTCCAAACCGTTTTCCATGATTATTTCATCCAAATATTTGAATTGAGAGGCTCGTCTGATGTTACCATATTTTGTTTTTAGAAATGGTGTTCTTAGTCTGTTGCAGGTCATGTATTGTGTCTTTTCAAAGGAAATTTAGAGTCCTACTTTTTCTGCTGTTTCTTTTAGGATTTCAATTTGTTTCTGTGCCGTTAATACATCCGGAGCCAAAATTGGTAGATCATCAGCAAACGCCAGACAATCAATTTTGATGTTCGTTCTCCCCAGTTTAATGGGTTGGTCAATATTCACGGCCGACTTTTTTTCACGCCACTCCTGTATTACTTTTTCTAGAACACAGTTAAATAAGAGTGGCGAGAGTCCATCCCCTTGACTCACTCCAGTTTTAATTTCGAAGGGCTCTGGAGATGTCACCTGTGAATTTAACTTTTGACCTTGTATTAGTTAGTGTTGCTTTAATAATAGCCAGCGTTTTCAGATCGAGTCCTTGTTCTTTCAAGATTTGGAATAAAGATTCGCGGTCAATAGAATCACATGCCTTTTTGAAATCCACAAATGTACAGACGAGATTTTTATTGTACAGTTTTTGATGTCTTAGCATTAACTTTAGATTCAGGATCTGTTCAGGGCAGGATCTGTCCGATCGAAAACCTGCTTGATATTCACCAATTTTAGGCTCTAACTGTCCCTGTGCTCTGTCTAGTAGACATTGAGATAGAATCTTGTAACAAACTGGGAGAATATATCCCTCTGTAGTTGTTTACATCCGTTCTATCCCCTTTCTTATGTAGTGGATGGGTTAGAGCATCTCTCCAATCATCCGGAATACGTTCGGTTTGCCAAACTTCTTGTAGAATTCTGGTTATTTCCTTGATTGTACTGGACTGCGGATTTCAAAAGTTCAGCAGTGATTCCATCTTCACCAGAAGCTTTGTTATTTTTAAGTCGCTTGATTTGCCTAATTATTTCATCCTCATTCGGTGGTAATGAATCTGCATTTGTTTGTTTAGGGTTTAGTGTTAGGGTTTAGTTTAGGGTTTAGTAGTTATTTAGAGCTAATTGTCTGTTTTCCTTTTGGAAGCAGAGACTTTGTGGTTGAAAGCCTGATAATTTAGTTTTAAATGTTTTATAAACATTTATAACTAAATACTATATATATATATATATATATATATATATATATATATATATATATATATATATATATATATATATATATATATTCAATTAAAAAAAATAATAATAATAATTACTAATTATATATAGTCATTGCAACACCATGATACTTAATTTATTATATAGCTACACGGATGAGCGATATGACTGGTTTGTATCTGATACTGATGGTCAAATCAGTGTGAAAGATGGCAGTAAAATCGATTGCGACACTGATAAGATTATGTATGTTGATATCAACTGCACAGCTACTGACGGTCTTCACTATACGCCTCATATTGTAAGTTGTCACATTTGCGGTTTCTTTTGTTGCTCGTTAATGATTACACCTCTTATCCAGTTTTCAATAGACATCCTCGATGTAAACAACAAGGTTCCTCAGCTAAACATAACCTCTGCATCAGACATAGAGATATTTGAGAAAAGTGAATGGGGTACTCCTGTAACAAGTATTGATTATGAAGACGATGATCGTGATGGTAAGTACAGTGTTTCCAGCTAACTAAGGTCAGAAATTCAACTGATGTTATGGCCATCAGTATATTCGCATGTTGAGGAAGCGTCAGAATTTTAAAATGAGGCACAATAATAACTCCAGGTGATAATTCAATTTGAATTTTATCTTGATTAACAAAACGATGGCTTTATATTTTGAAAATAATGTCGTTCAAACGTCTACCTCAGGTTCGTCTGATGGAATCCATTCTGTAGACTCAATTCTTGATTACTCTTTCATACATATAACGAGGTATAATTTCAATATTTTTCAAAAACAGCACCAAATACTGGTTTTCTGAGAATGAAAAGGTAACTCCTGAATGATTTGAGCATTTTCATCGACAATGCCGACAATGATTATCGCTTGTAGATACATTGTGCCTCAGTTTAGAGTTCCGACACTCTTACTACAGTGAAGTGTCGTTAAAGTTATACTTCGAACGAAATCACCAGTTATCAAATTATCATTTTATCTGTTAATCGAACTTGACAACATACATTGGCATATTATTGGGCTATGTGAAACACGAAGAAATGGCGAAGTATTAATCAAACTGGAACCAACTGGACACGTACTCTACACCCTACAAAATTTGAAAGTACACCTAACCGGCTAGCCCAATGCGTCATTCAGCTGAATAAAAAGTTTAGGCTTCAAATCGTCCAAGCTTATGCAAGTGTAAGCCATAGGGATGAGAAAATTGAGGAATTTTTTGTTGATGTGGCCCAGCATTTATACAAGGAGAAATGTAGGTACAAAATTCTGATGGGTGATTTTAATACCAGAATTGGAACAACAAGAACTAATGAAATGCAACTGGCCCATATGGAACTGGTGAGCGAGACAATAGAGGTGACAGATTGGTTGATTTTGCTGAAGGACAAGAACTTTATATTATGAATTCGTTCTATAAGAAAAATATCAGCAGAAAATGGACATAGAAAAGCCCATCTGGACTCACAAGTGAAATTGATTACTGTCCTTAACAATTTTAATGTTGGAAGTGACCACCGAATGGTACGAGCAAAAGTTAGAATTAACTGTCGAAGAGAACGCGAAAGAATGGTAAGGTCAAAGTGGTTTCTGGGAAACTGCTTTTAAAGAGGCAGCGATTTTGAGATTGCTTTGTCAAACCGCTTTGCTGTGTTACAAGATCCGGAGGAGATGGATTATCAGTTCAATATGAAGAAATCGCCAACAATGTGCTTCAAACGGCTGCTTCAATAGCACCAGAAGAAAAATGTCTCAAACAGACAGAAATCTCCAGTGAGACCATTGATTTAATGAGAAAACGAAAGACAATGAGAAATGCAGATACTCCTTTTGGCAGGGTCGAGTACAGTGAGCTGTGCAAAACTATAAGAAAAACGTATCAGAGAGGACACGCGCCGATTCAAAATGTAGCTAGTGCAAAAAATCCTCGAAGAAAACAAAGGAATTAACAAGGCTAAGCAGAAGCTGGGAAACAAAAGAACGCAAATTTATGCCTTAAACGTTACGCAAATGTTAGAGGTTGTCAGAAAATTTTATTCCCAGTTATATGAAGATCAGAACCAATCAAAGACAACAGTACCCACGGAAGAACAAATGCCAGATATTCTAGCGGAGGAAATAACAAATGCTATAGAATCGATGAAAAACGGCAAGGCTCCAGGAAAGAACAGTGTAACTGTAGAAATGCTAAAAGCTGGTGGTTCGACGTTACATAACACTGGCAAAATTATATTCAAGATGCCTCAAAGAACAAAAAGTACCTGACTTGTGGAAAAAGTGATCATTTTACATAAGAAAGGAGAACAGGAAGATTTAAATAACTACCGTCCAATAAGCCTCCTATCAGTGATGTACAAAGTTTTTACTAAGATAATATCTAAAAGAATATTAAGAAAACTGAATAACGCACAACCAAGAGAAAAAACATGATTCAGAAGTGGATTCATTACAATGGATCACATCCAGATTTTTATCGACTACGAAAAGGCATTTGACTCCATCTCAAAGCATGCCATAATGGATGTACTGCTTAGCCAGGGCGTAGACAAAGTATATATAAACCTACCAGGATCGATATATGATGGAGCTACAGAGACAATGCACCCTGATGATCTTGAAGTGGGAATTAATGTAGAACGAGGTGTAAAGCAGGGTGACGCCTATACTTTTCTCGGCTTGCCTTGAAGAAGTATTCCGAAAACTGGATTGGGAACAGGATGGTCCTCTACTTTCACAAGTCCCAGAGGAGCTGTAAAGACGCATAAAACTACAAAGTGCAAAGTGTAGTGAAATACAAAGTGCTGGTGATCCATTTGCCTTAAAAATAAACCTGAACAGGAGTCAGGTAATGTTCAATAAATTCGCTGAGGACAAGAGAATTTCAGTTTTAGGAAAGGATTGGGAGACTGAAAAATTTGGCGAAATTTTTCGCAAAATATTGCGAAAAAACCATCTTCAGAGTTCCCCCTATAAACGGCTCTAGCCACTTTAAGAAGCAATTTTTGGAGTATATTTATATATTTTTTTTGTTTTAATCCCTAGTGTCACCTCCCAAAATATGTCGATGTTATTTCCGGACACCTTGTATATGTATATATGTGTATATATATATATATATATATATATATATATATATATATATATATATATATATATATATATATATATATATATATATATATATAAATTATATATTAAAATCTTATATATTATATTTTCTAGTTCCGTTTCATACTGCAACGTGTGAGCTGGATGATTATGGAAGTGACTGTAATGGTGCCTTTGAAATAAAGAACAATACAATATTGGTTAAGAATGGTGCCGTTTTGGACAGAGATGAAGGAATTAAAAATTACATCTGCCATGTCACTTGTATAGATAATCCCAAGAACGTAGACGGTAGGTTGAAAAAAAAAACAATATTACACCAAACAATTCCAATTATTGACATCAATTTAGTTTTTATTTAAAAATAAATACCGGGAAGGTTATTCAGTTCATTGTTATTAAAGTATTAGATACATTTAAAATTAACTTCTAAAATTAAAAGAAGATATATGATGGCCGGCTCAGCCATGGCTATTAAATTTGCTGAGCCATTGTTCTAGAATTATGGGTTCTACAGTAGCTCAAATAACCCAACTTAGATCTGCAATGTCTTCCGCATGCTAGACATCTAAGGTCAGGAGGATATATAACCGGTATAGTCCGGTTTAAGATATTTCATTGCCTTTCGGCAAAATGTTAATTACCTCAATAAATTTCAATAAAAATATTCCTAGTTTCTTCAAAGGCGCCAGAGTCGGAGTGGTTTAACTTGTGTATAATTTTGGAAAAAATAAAATATTGTTAAATTATTATTATTATGTATGACTAAAACATTGTTTATTGGTTTGTGTATTTTGAATTTATTAGTACAATAAAAATAAATAAATAAATTTATCTATTAGTACAATAAAAATTATAACAAATGTAATTATACATTTAATTCAGTTTCACTGTCACTTTGATCTAGGTTAATAAGTGGTTCTATATTATTAGTAAATGATACATAGGAATCTTCTATTTTAATAACATGGTTAATCGAATTTATCCAACTTTCTTAGGGAGTACCATCTACAACCGTCATAATTAATGTTGCAGCACTTGCACTTAGAGTCGGAGAAATATTTTTTTAAAGAAAAAAATAAAAGTCAAATATGTCATTTAAAAATGTTCTAAAAAATTGACACATTACTTAAAAAATTCAAAAAATTAATTGCTTAATTAATATTGAAGTAGTCTGATGATGGTTCGCTGTAGGATCGAAACGTAAATAAAACACTAAAAAAATAATAATAGTATATATATATATATATATATATATATATATATATATATATATATATATATATATATATATATATATATATATATATATATATATATATATATATATATATATATATATATATATATATATATATATATATATATATATATATATATATATAATATATATATATATATATATATATATATATATATATATATATATATATATATATATATATATATATATATATATATATATACCGGTTTGCTGCATTGCAAGATCCAGAGGAGGTGGAAATATCAGTTCAATATGAAGAAATCGCCAACAATGTACTTCAAACGGCTGCTTCAATAGCACCAGAAGAAAAATGTCTCAAACAAACAAAAATCTCCAGTGAGACCATTGATTTAATGAAGAAACGGCGAGCAATGAGAAATGCAGGTAGTCCTTTTGGCAGGGTCGAGTACACTGAGCTCTGCAAAACTATAAGAAAACGTATCAGAGAGGACACGCGCCGATTCAAATGCAGCTGGTGCAAAAAACCCTGGAAGAAAACAAAGGAATTAACAAAGCTAAACAGAAGCTGAGAAACAAAAGAACGCAAATATATGCTTTAAAGCGTGAGGATGGCACAGTGTGCAGGACGCGCACCCAAATGTTAGAGATTGTCAGAAGGTTTTATTCCCAGTTATATGAAGATCAGAGCCAGTCAGGGACAGCAATACCCACGGAAGAACAATATATAATACCAGATATCCTAGTGGAGGAAGTAACAAATGCTATAGAATTGATGAAGAACGGCAAGGCTCCAGGAAAGGATAGTGTAACTGTCGAAATGCTAAAAGCCGGTGGTCGGACGTTACATAAAACACTGGCAAAATTATACTCAAAATGCCTCAAAGAACAAAAAGTACCTGACTTATGGAAAAATGCAGAAGTGATCCTTTTACATAAAAAAGGAGCACAGGAAGATTTAAAGAACTACCGTCCAATAAGCCTCCTATCAGTGATGTACAAAGTTTTCACTAAGATAATTTCTAAAAGAATATTAAAAAAACTGAATGACGCACAACCAAGAGAACAAGCAGGATTCAGAAGTGGATTCAGTACAATGGATCACATCCAGGTTGTACAGCAGGTCATAGAAAGGCACAACGAATACACCATGCCACTGTGCTTGGCTTTTATCGACTACGAAAAAGCATTTGATTCCATCTCAAAGCATGCGATAATGGATGCACTGCTTAGCCAAGGTGTAGAGAGAGCCTATGTAAACCTATTAGAATCGATATATGATGGAGCTACAGCCACAATTCACCTTGATGATCTTGAAGTGGGAATTAATATAGAACGAGGTGTACGGCAGGGTGACGCAATATCGCCTAATCTTTTCTCGGCTGGCCTTGAAGAAGTATTCCGTAAACTGGATTGGGAACAGGATGGGGTAAAGATCAATGGTGCAAACTTAAACCATCTCAGATTTGCAGATGATATTTTTCTCATTTCACAAGACCCAGAGGAGCTGCAAAGACGCATACAAGAACTGCAAAGGGCTGGCGAACCATTTGGCTTGAAAATAAACCTGAAAAAGAGTCAAGTTATGTTCAATAACTTCGCTCAGGACAGAAGAATTTCAGTTTTAGGAAGGGATTTAGAGATTGTGGACAGCTTTGTATATCTTGAGCAGAGGATTTCCATGGAGGGGAATACCGCCCGGGAGGTGGAACGGCGTGTTAAATGTGGCTGGCAGGCATTTGGTAGGCTCAACATAGTGTTTAAGAACAGACTCCCACTTTGCCTGAAAAGAAAAGTATTCGATCAGTGCCTTCTACCCGTTATGACAGACGGAAGTGAAACCTGGACACTCACATCGCAATCAATTAAAAAACTTCGGGTGGCACAGAGGGGAATGGAAAGATGTATGCTTGGCATTACAAGACGAGACAAAAAGTCCTGCGCATGGATCAGGGAACAAACAAAAGTCTGTGACATCATTGGAAGAGTAAAACAGTTGAAATGGAGATGGGCAGGCCATATAGCGAGGCGATGGGACGACAGATGGACCAAGGCAATCCTGGAGTGGATACCGCTTGATCGCAAACGTCCGCGAAGAAGACCGAAAGCACGATGGATTGATGACATCGTTAAGTATATTGGACCCGAGTGGCAGAGGAAAGCCCAGGACCGTGAAGGTTGGAAGCATGCTGAAGAGGCCTTCATCCTGCAGTGGATCGATACGGGCTGATGATGATGATGATGATATATATATATATATATATATATATATATATATATATATATATATATATATATATATATATATATATATATATAATCGACTTATGACCTATGACCTCAAGTGTGCTAACAAAAACTATACATTAATCAATGGACACCTCCCAGTTAACGAAGAAAATAAATCTAATCCTGAAAAAGTAAATAAGTCCTGGGAAATTCTGGAAAAGACTATCTCTAAAATTCCCTCTAACCAGGTAAAAATCCTATTGGGTGATTTCAACGCCCAACTAGGGAAAGAAAAAAAGTACAGGAAAACAGTCGGCAGTTTTCCCGCTCATAAATGGACTAACCATAATGGTAGAAGATTGGTTGAACTATGTTCACAGTTTAATCTAAAAATAATGTCAACCCATTTTAACAAGAAAATAACAAAACAAAAGACCTGGAGGTGCCCAAACACGTACATGGGTGAATTTCAAATTGACCATGTTGCCATTTCGTACCCCAATTATAAAGAGATTTTGAATGTTCAAGGCAGGAAAGGAGCAAATATAGACACGGATCACTACTTGACTAGAATCAAACTTGGCTTAAAACCTCGAAAACTTATTCAAAAGAGGCTGCTAATACCAAAGTTTGACCCAACGAAAATAAAACCAGCCCTAACAGAAGAGCTTGATAAACAACCTGCACAGAACTGGCAAGAATTAAAACAAAAAATTATTAAAACAGCCTTAAAGTTGGTCCCATTACAAAAACGTAGAAAACATCCGTGGTGGGATGAAGTTTGCGAGCAAGCAGTATTAAGCCGAAGTAAAGCATTCAAAGATTGGAACAATCAAAAAACAGCAATAAACTATAACATCTTTTTGGAAGTAAGAAAAGAAACATCGCAGCTAATTAGACAAACTAAAAGAAAATATGAAAACAATCAACTTAATGAAAGAGAAAAAGATTTCCAAAAAATAACACCCGAAACTTTTACAAAATATTTAAAACTAAATTAACAGGCTATCAACCGCAGAACCTATGCTTTCAAAAGGAAAACGGACAATTAGCTCTAAATAACCAAGACAATTGCAAAGAACTTGCGAAATATTTTGAACAAATACTAAACTGTAATGAGCCCTTAAACAAATTAGCAACGCTAAACCCTAAACAAACAAACCCAGATTCATTACCACCGAATGAAGAGGAAATAATTAGGCAAATCAAGAGGCTTAAAAATAACAAAGCTTCTGGTCTAATTCATTTCTATTATTCTAATTCTTCTGCTCTAATTTCTTCTGCTAATTTCTTCTGCTCTAATCCATCCACTACATAAGAAAGGAGATAGAACGGATATAAACAACTATTGAGGAATATCTCTTCTCCCAATTTGTTACAAGATTCTATTTCAATGTCTACTAGACAGAGCACAGGGACAGTTAGAAGCGAACATTGGTGAATATCAAGCAGGTTTTCGACCGGGCAGATCATGCCCTGAACAGATCCTGAATCTAAAGTTGATTCTAAGACATCAAAAACTGTACAATAAAAATCTCGTCTGTACATTTGTGGATTTCAAAAAAGCATATGATTCTATTGACCGCGAATCTTTATTCCGAATCTTGAAAGAACAAGGACTAGATCTGAAAACGCTGGCAATTATTAAAGCAACGTTAACTAACACAAGGTCAAAAGTTAAATTCATGGGTGACATCTCAGAGCCCTTCGAAATTAAAACTGGAGTGAAACAAGGAGATGGACTCTCGCCACTCTTATTTAACTGTGTTCTAGAAAAAGTAATACAGGAGTGGCGTGAAAAAAAGTCGCCATTGAATATTGACCAGCCCATTAAACTGGGGAGACCCAACATCAAAATTGATTGTCTGGCATTTGCTGATGATCTAGCAATTTTAGCTCAAGATGTATTAACGGCACAGAAACAGATTGAAATCCTAAAAGAAACAACAGAAAAGGTAGGACTCCAAATTTCCTTTGAAAAGACACAATACATGACCTGCAACAGACTAAGAACACCATTTCTAAAAACAAAATATGGTAACATCAGACGAGTCTCGCTATTCAAATATTTGGGTGAAATAATCATGGAAAATGGGTTGGAAAAAGCGGCCAATAAGGGTAGATGTCAAAAAATGGAAACGGCATTGAGACTTACACAAAATATTTACAACAAAAAATGTCTATCTAAAAACACCAAACTGATACATTACAACACAGTTATTAAGCCAGAATGTCTATATAGACATTCATGTCTATATAGACATATGTCCGAGTAGGCTAACTAGACAAATAGTCGAATTTTATGAAAATAGGAGTAGAGCTAAAGTAGAAATAATTAAATGGATTGCTGCAATTAAAGAGGACCTAAGACCAGCAAATATTACACAAAGTGAAATTCAGGATAGAGGCTATTTCGGACACAAGGTTAACGTTTGGAAGGTTGGCCAGAGAGAAAAATGTAGGAAGACTGGAACAACTTGGTCTGACGAAAGGAAAAAAGCTCATAGCGAAAGAACGAAATTAGTATGGGCGCAAAGGAAGGCTAACAACAACAAACGCCTCTAATTGTACTTCGCGTGGTCCACCAGGGCCTGTACGTGAATAATAATAAACGTGCATTTTCTATAAAAAAAACATTCCGGTTTCATATTTACATAACTGGTATATTAGACACAGCTCTTACGATTTTTTGTAAAACATTTTGTCTAGCTATAGGCGAAAATTGTTTTCTAATATGAGACGACAATTACAGAAGACTAACGTGTAATTTCGTATGAACTTCTTTCTTAAAAGAGAATTTGAAATATACTAAATAACTTTCTGGTTTGCATTTTTTTAGATAAACCTTTCACCTAAATATACATATTTTTTTTTCAGATCAAGGCCATAATAGTAACGACACTTCCTTTACAATAGTATTGAAGGACATTAATGATCACTATCCAATATTGCAAACATTTGATTTAGCTATAAGCGAAAATACAAAAAAGGTAAGTAATATACAGTGTAGCCAATAAAACAACAGTGGTGAAGCCTTATTAATATATTTTATTTGAATTCGTTTTTAAGTTGTTTCTAAGACAATATTAATCTTTTAAAATGAATTTGTCGAGCATTTAAAAGTTATACAGGGTATTAGTTCGAATATAAACAATTACTTTAAACTGCTTGACGCACGTTTCGCTAACCATGTTAGCATCATCAGGAGATGATTTAATCTCCATATCAACATTATACCGTCAAGTTTTTGAATTATTAATGTAACGCTTGGATAACTTCACGGTTTATGATTTTTACACGGTTAATTAGGTAAGTTTGCCATATAAATAGAACATAGTTAATTTTAGACTTACATTAAATCATCGCCTGATGATGCTAACATGGTGAGCGAAATGTCGAAAATGCGAAAAAAAAAAGTGATTTGATAATTATACTTTATTATATAATTTTAAGGTGCAATTCTTTAAAATTGTTTATTCCACATTCTTGTATTTTCGGAGCACGTAATATCCTAAAATCAGCGAATTTGATTTTTTGTCATTTTATCGAAAAATTTTACTGTTAAAGTTTGCAGAAAATAAAGAGTGGCCCAATGGTGATGAAACTCATCTATCTGATAGAGAATTTTACGAAGAACGGGCATCGAATCTCTTAATAGTTTTTGAAATATTCAGGGAAAACTTTTATTTTTTGTGAATTTGTCGAAAAATTTTAGGCCACCCCACCTGACATTTACAGAAAACAAAAAGTGACCTAATGATGATGAAACGAGCCTATCTGATAGATAATTTTACGTAGAATCGACTGGCGAAACGCGCGCATCACTATCTCTAATACTTTTTGAAATATTCGGGAACAACTTTTAGCATTTTATATTTTTATACATTCTTCGAATTTTCAAATGTTCATATCTCGAAAATTATACTTTTTTATTGAAGTTTTGCAGTATTTTTAAAATAGTGTTTGAAATATTCGGGAAAAACTTTTATTTTTTGTCAATTTGTCCAAAAATTTTAGGCCGAGGAGGTTCGCAGAAAATAAAAAGTGGCCCAATGGTGATGAAACTCACCTATCTGATATTCGAATTTTCAAATGCTCATATTTCGGAAACTACACGTTTAACCCCGTTTCGGAGCACGTAATATCCTAAAATCAGAGAATTTTATTTTTTGTCAATTTGTCGACAAATTTGGTGTAGATCGTTTCAAAGCAGATTAGATTATAAAAATTTGACTTGACTTGACAAATCACTTGGATCAGTTCTTTAATCAGAAACCTCTGATTGGCACGGAATGAACCAGCTACCGAAGAAAGGAAAGAGATCGTTTGTTCGTATCGATGTTTGAACGTAGTTTTTAGTAAATAAAATTTGTCTCAAACAATGTTAGGAATTTTTGCATTAACCAAATAATAAACAATATTGTTATTTCAGGATACGGATATAGGTGCGGTACAAGCCGAAGATATAGATGAAGGAGTCAACGCTGATATAGATTTCAAGATAGTCAGTATTACCAAAAATAATGAAGATTTTACGCAGGATATTTTTAATATAGTTAAAAAGGATGATTACATAGTCAACGATACCGTTAAGCAATGGCATCTGATTGCAAAGACAGATTTGGTTGATGCTTATGGAACGTATGTTCTTCACTTAAATGTAAGTATAACAATTTTTTAATTTAAATTTGCAAGAGATCGCGTCAGTCGGTCGAGTTTCGCTATCACACTCTTCGAAAAATTGTACTGTTCTTAGAACTATATACAGGGTAACCCGTAATGGTATACCGCAAAACCTACTACGCTAAAATGCTTTGAAATTAATGTAAAGTAAAGTAAAGTAAAGTGTTTGGGTTAGAGGCACATCAGCAACTGGGCTATTTAGCGACTGGACCTACAGCTTAACGTGGGTTCCGAACCACGGTCATCAGCTTCCGACAAACCCAGGCCAGCACCCCCCTCGGGCTATAAACCCTTGGTTATGTGCCTACCCATAAGTCTATCAGGAAACCTATCGACTGGCGAGTGACCAACGTAGAACACTTCTCAGAAGGCATCCGGCCTTACCCAGCCTTTAACTGGCGTGACTGAGGGGTAATTCGTAGTCGGATTTTACACTCTTGCCTAGAAACAATCACAAACATTTAGGAAAGATAAACGGACAGAAGAAAGAAAAATAACCATCCGAGCGCTGGAATCGAACCAGCTACCGCTCCAGCGCGGATTCGGCAAAGCAGACGCTCTTACCGCCGCACCAACGCGACCGGCTGAAATTAATGAAAATTTTCTTAATTAACTTTTGGTCGGTAGGGCCTAATTACAGAGGTAACAGAGGTATGGCCCTACATAATTTTAAAACAAAATTGGAAATTTCTTAATAATTTTTAAACAATTTGAAATAAAAAAAAAAAGTGGATGTGTGCTTTAAAAAAAATAAAAATATATATATATATATATATATATATATATATATATATATATATATATATATATATATATATATATATATATATATATATATATATATATATATATATATATATATATATATATATATATATATATATATATATATATATATATATATATATATATATATATATATATATATATATATATATATATATATACATATATAATATCAAAAACTGTATCATTCACTATATCACACTATGGATGAGATCCCATCGAAACGTCAGCGAAACCGTCCATCAGTGGACATTCAGCTACCACGGAATATCCGAGAAACTATCATTACATTTCACACTCGTCCATATATATATATATATATATATATATATATATATATATATATATATATATATATATATATATATATATATATATATAGGATTAGTTCGGTGAATCAACAACAAGGTGATATTAAGCTACCAGCCAAGGTGATATTAAGTTCCAGCTACCACGGAATATCCGAGAAACTATCATTACATTTCACACTCGTCCATATATATATATATATATATATATATATATATATATATATATATATATATATATATATATATATATATATATATATATATATATATGATTAGTTCGGTGAATCAACAACAAGGTGATATTAATATTATTATATAAAATTATTCATTCTTATCTCTGTACCTGTGAAGTAATATTAGTTGCAAAATAAATAATTATATTTGTGAATTAATCATATTGTTGAATTTTGCTCTGGTTGGGCTTCTTCATTGCCATTATAGCATTATATTGCCATATAAACCTAATATTTCATTAAGAATGAAATATTAGGTTTATGGAAGCTAAAATACGTTATATATATATACTTTTGATTAGAGTTTATTTAAATATCTAAAAAAACTGCGTCAAGCGGTGTTCCGTATATCGTCGTGCTCTCATTTGGATCATTTGACATAATTAAATTAAATTTCAATTTCAAATACACTGATTACATGCAAAACGTGGCTGATATTGGAGCCGAGTATACCAGATTTAGTGCGTCACCGAACCGAGCACGCTTAATGTCTAACGGAGCCGAGTAAACCCGATTCAACGTCACTGACCCGAGCGTGACGCAGCAAAAAAGCGACAACCAATTTTAACAAGAAAATAACAAAACAAAAGACCGTGAGGTGCACAAACACGTACATGGGTGAATTTCAAATTGACCATGTTGCCATTTCGTACCCCAATTATAAAGAGATTTTGAATGTTCAAGTCAGGAACGGAGCTGACATAGACACGAATCACTACTTGACTAGAATCAAACTTAGCCTAAAATCTCGAAAACTTATTCAAAAGAGACTGCTAATACCAAAGTTCGACCCAACGAAAATAAAACCAGCCCTAACAGAGGAGCTTGATAAACAACTAGCACAGAACTGGCAAGAATTGAAACAAAAAATTATTAAAACAGCCTTAAAGTTGGTCCCTTTACAAAAACGCAGAAAACATCCGTGGTGGGCGTTTGCGAGCAAGCAGTATTAAGCCGAAGTAAAGCATTCAAAGATTGGAACAGTCAAAAAACAGCAATAAACTATAACATCATTTTGGAAGTAAGAAAAGAAACATCGAAGCTAATTAGACAGACTAAAAGAAAATATGAAAACAATCAACTTAATGAAATAGAAAAAGATTTTTTTAAAAATAACACCCGAAACTTTTACAAAACATTTAAAACTAAATTAACAGGCTATCAACCGCAAAGTCTTTGCTTTCAAAAGGAAAACGGACCAAGACAATTGCAAAGAACTTGCGAAATATTTTGAACAACTACTAAACTGTCCTGAGCCCTTAAACAAATTACCAACACTAAACCCTAAACAAACAAACCCAGATTCATTACCACTGAATGAAGATGAAATAATTAGGCAAATCAAGCGGGTTAAAAATAACAAAGCTTCTGGTAAAGATGGAATCACTGCTGAACTTTTGAAATCCGCTGGTTCAGATACAATCAAGGAAATAACCAAAATTCTACAAGAAGTTTGGCGAACCGAACAGATTCCGGAAGATTGGAAAGATGCTCTAATCCATCCACTACACAAGAAAGGAGATAGAACGGGTGTAAACAACTATAGAGGGATATCTCTTCTCCCAGTTTGTTACAAGATTATATCTCAATGTCTAGTAGACAGAGCACAGGGACAGTTAGAACCTAAAATTGGTGAATATCAAGCAGGTTTTCGACCGGGCAAATCTTACCCTGAACAGATCCTGAATCTAAAGTTGATCCTAAGACATCAAAAACTGTACAATAAAAATCTCGTCTGTACATTTGTGGATTTTAAAAAAACATATGATTCTATTGACAGCCAATCTTTATTCCGAATCTTGAAAAAACAAGGACTAGATCTGAAAACGCTGGCAATTATTAAAGCAACCTTAACTAACACAAGGTCAAAAGTTAAATTCATGGGTGACATCTCAGAGCCCTTCGAAATTAAAACTGGAGTGATAAGGGATGGACTTTCGCCACTCTTATTTAACTGTGTTCTAGAAAAAGTAATACAGGAGTGGCGTGAAAAAAAGTCGGCCCTGAATATTGAACAGCCTATTAAACTGGGGAGAATCAACATCAAAATTGATTGTCTGGCGTTTGCTGATGATCTAGCAATTTTAGCTCAAGATATATTAACGGCACAGAAACAGATTGAAATCCTAAAAGAAACAGCAGACATACCAGCCGTCCCTTACATACCAGCCGCCACTAATCGCAGTGTGGGAAGAAAATCAAAGTGTAAAATTATGAAAAATTAAACATTTTTTATCGCCTAATAATATAGTTCATCTTAATTTCACCTATGCCTAAAATTTACTGTAATAAAATATTATTTATATTTCTAATAATGTTTTTCTATTAGTTGTCAGATAGGGGAAATCCACCTAAATATACAGAATCTTCAGATTATATCGACAAATATGGAATACCCAAGCTGACTGTAACCATCAACAAGTTCAACTACTATCAGCCAGAATTTATAGTCCCGAATAAAAATGATGTTAACAGCACCCAGTTCTATCTTAGTTTGGTATGTACATGTACATTAGTACCCAAATTATACTAAATTTTAATTAAGGATTCTAATACAATGTGTGTGGTTCATGGGAAACGAAAGAATTTTGAAAAAGTATGACTTCTTTAATCTTTGTAACAAAAAATATTAACACAAATATAATCAGTATAACCTCTCCGGTCCCATAAGAAAAAATAATGCCATGAAATAATTTTTAGACATAATTTCTGGTTTGGTAAGGTAAAGTGGTATGGTAAGTTTAATTTTCAAATAGAATTTTTCCAAGAATGTTTCTTAAATGTTTGCAAAAAGCACTGGGTAAAAAACAAAACGGAGACAAATTTCTCAGTGATTATTTTTCTGTAATAAATTTGCCTAACGAACAAAAATTTAAAAAAATACATTTTTTTAAATAAATACAAACTTTTGAACGTTAACGTTTCGGGAGGTCTTCTTCTCCCGTCTTCAAAACGAATCTAAAAAATAATTTATATTATTATTAGTCTATACTCAGATATAGTGTTCGAGATAAGGAGGTGCATTTTTTTCTTACGCGATCAATAATTGGTTGTACTTTCCACAGTCGATTGTTTTTTTTTGAAGTTTTATTTCCTCAGATGTACTTTTGCAGTTTAAAAAATCTATTTCTTGGTAAACATGTAACTATTGGAATTTTTAAAAAACGTTTGTAATATATTCTAATTCTAGGAAGGCTCATAGAGCCCATAATGATATTACTTCCTATTAATTTTTTTGTACTCATCGGGAGTGTAAAATTATCCCATTGTCTTGCAGAGCTCTGATATTACTCTGTTCAGATAACATATCAAAAAAATTATGATTGACATATTTACTAACGTAGTCAAAAGGTGAAAATGTTTTCCTACTTTTCTGCGTTTTCCTATTTTTCTGCGTTCCAGTTTTCGTCTGCGATTTTACCAACATTTGGTTCGAATATTCCTATGTTCCGTTGTAGTAAACGGGTTTTGGTTTTTTCTTTCTGTTTGAGGTCTTTTCAGTTGTCTTCGGAAATAGTATTGCAAGTGGTATTTTATCTTCTAACGAAAAAAGTTAGGTACAAGTGATGTATTCAAAACATCATCATCATAATTTTCATTACTAACTAAAATCTGCTCTAATTCGGCACCGCTTTTTCTTGTCTGAAAGTTTTTTATATATTATAGTAACTTATTCCCCAATATCCAGCCGGCTGTACCCCAGTAGGACGCACCTTTAGGCTCACACGGTTCTCAGTCCACTCTATAAGCATTTAAGTACTGTTGAAAATATGTCCAGTCAGCTGTACCAGGGGATCGAAGAGGATAACATGAAATTTTTAATTCTGAAGTGCTCATCCTAACGTTTCTTCATCGATTTCTTCAATTCACTCACGTATACACGCACGTAAATATTCTCATTACACCAAAACCTAAGCCATAATACATACACAAATTTAATTTTGATGATTAAATCATCTCCTGATGATGCCAACACGGTTAGCGAAACGCGCATCAAAAAGTTCAAAAAAGCGATTAGATGTTTAGTGGTAAATCTCTTCGAGTTTAATATAACTCTTATTTTATTGGCCACTTCTTCCTTAATAATAAAATAATTCCACTTAGAAATATTCAGTCGACGTTTTTCAACAAAATAAGTGAAATTAATCGTAAAATTAAGGAATCTCTAAGACATTATTTTTAAAAAGGCTTCAAATCGACTAACGCCGCTCGTGAGATTTGCAAAGTAGAGGAGGAAAGTGCCGTATCAATCAGTGCTGTTCAGTTTTGGTTCAAAAAGTACCAGGAGAGATACATGAGTCTTGGAGATGGAGGAAGATCAGGTGGATAATGTTATTCCAGTATAAACCAAGGGACAAAATGTAATATTTCAAGTTATTGGCATCAAGCAACTACTTTTGAAGTTATCCCAAAAAGATGCAACCGCCAGATGGAATAGGGCGACCTCTGTTGACAAAAGGACCAATTCACGAAATACAGATTTCGACTTCATCGAAAACGAACCATCAGACAATTTTCTTTTAAGCTGGGTCCACATCAATAAAAATTTGCGTTGTGCGGGCTGTAGGTGTTGTATGTGATGTGCGTGCGCAACAACGTAGACGCTTTGACACACAAGGTCACATAAATATTGTCGTCGCACAGCACGAACACGAACCATCTGTTGTCCACCAGATTATTCAAATTGTTCCAGTAAATTCAACACACACACACACATTTTTATTAGTGTAAACCCAGCTTTAGATATTTATGAACTTGTCGCCTGGTTCTTCCTGAAACTGTGGTTTTTTTAATGTTGATTCCGATACGAGCACGTCAGCAAGTGACAGTAATGGAAACCAGAGAAACGAAGAATTGATGGATAAAAGAGTTAGTTTTAAAGGCAGGCTCAAGAAGGGCAGAAGAAGAAAATTCCCTGGTCAGACATTTAAAACACGAAAACTATTAAAAGATTCAAACAAAAGACACTATACAATAAAAGGTAAACTTGTTGAGCCAAAAACGTTCATTGATTTCCAACCAGTAACTATACCATCTGAGGCCCGTGGCAAATTCATTGGATGGGGCCCTCCAATTTTAATAAATCACTTAAATAGTTACTAATATTGTGTTACTAATATGTTACTAATATTTTGTACATTTTAGTTAAATATCTAATAAATTTTATTTTCAAAAGATAAGTATTACATAATTTTAATGAAATAACAATTTAATATTAACAAGATATTTATTAATAAAATTATTTTCTCCGAGTTTTCTGTTCCTGTTCTTCTCCTGTTCTTTTGCTGTTCTGTTCCTTTCTGTTCATCAAAGTTTAAAGATCGGACCATGGAATTTTCAATAGACAGAATAGCCAAGTTTTACGTCCTATAGAGTTTCTTAAATAGGTTTTTATTAATTAGTTTCGAAAATGATCTTTCAGCACTAGCTGTAGTCAATTGTAACAAACAACATTAATGCAGTACATACTTCAGGAAAGCTGCACGACATAAAATGATTATTTATTATTAATAAATCAGCAAGTTCTTTAATACACGAAGCCTTTTCTATTTCGTCTGTGAGTGGACCGAAAACTGAGAATTTCCCTGGCAAATGATTCAGATATAGGGTTCAGCTCTTATATATATTCATCTATATATTATATATATATATTAGAGCTTTTTTTAATAGTTCAGTGTCATTTAAATTTTGGTAGCTTGCAAAACACTGAAATTAGAAACAATTTCATTCATTGGAGGAAACGCGATTTCAGTTGATTAATAATTATGTCCAATAATCGATAAAATATGGTCACTTTGAACAAACTTCCCGAATCTTGGAGACGCTCATCTTCGCAAAGTTCCAATGGCGTTTCACCTTCGTCTGACGAGTTTTAGAAAATTCAGGGTTGATGGACCATTTTTCTGCTACACTATTTGCTTCCTCTTTTAAATTATCAAATTCATGTCTATGCCTTTCCAATTCTTCCAGACAAATTTTCAAACGTTTTAAGGCATTTGAAAGATCAGTGGCTTTAGACTGAAGTTCTTTAGAGGCTGCATCGATAGCTTGTAGAATTTTGCAATGGAAAACCAATAACATAATAAAATTATATTTCTCGATCTACTTCTCGAGTGAAATGATTTGCAATTTAACAGAATTGTTTTCGATAGCGCTTTTTGGACATCAATACCGAATTTTTAAAGCAAAAATAGCATGATAATGCATCATAATAGCATTATCGAAGTTGAAAACTCCCTTTGTTTATCAGCTATAAAAGTCTAATAATTTGGTTGGACATAGTTAAAGTACCGCGACAAAAAATGAAACAACCAATGGATGCGTTCTAAAATTGATCCGACATTCTTTCTTTATGAATGCGTTTAAATCTTAATAATTTATTTGAATTTGTATATGGTCTTTAGTTGTGTCTAACTTTAATTGATTTTAAGTACTTATATAAAAATTTATAATTTTTACTAAACTGCAATCGTACAACACTCAGGCTTTATCTGCGATACAATAAAACAGCAAGGTATGAAGAGAAAGAGAAATCGAGAAAGTAATAAAAGAAAAATCACTCGCAATTATCGACTTAGTAACAAAACTGTTTGCAGAAATTTCTACATTAAAACTTTTCAAATATCAACTAAAATAATCGATACAACTTTAAAAAAAGATTTCAAGGGGAAGCCTTATGACGAGAGAGGTAAACCACCAAGTGCTAGAGTCAGTAAACCTTTGTCTGATGAAACTAGAAATGCTGTAAAATATCATGTTGCAAAATTCCCCACATTTCCCGTTACTCGCGAAGTCAAACAGAGTCTAAGTTTTTAGCTTCGGATTTAACACTACATAAAAAGTATATATTATTTTGGGAAGGAAATTCAGACGAATCGAAACCAAATGTGTCAAATTCAAGTTCCAAAAAAATTTCTATCAACACTTTAATTTACGAAGAAAACCACTGACACCTGTTACATATGAGATTAATTACATATTAACATAAAACATGGAGTGAACGATGAATCAAAAACACGACACACGATTCACGTATGAGCCCTGGTAGACCACGCGAAGTATAGTTAGAGGCGTTTGTTGTTGTTAGCCTTCCTTTGCGCCCATACTAATTTCATTCTTTCGCTAGGAGCTTTTTTCCTTTCGTCAGACCAAGTTGTTCAAGTCTTCCTACATTTTTCTCTCGGGCCAACCTTCTAAACGTTAACCTTGTGTCTGAAACAGCCTCTACCCTGAATTTTACTTTATGTAATATTTGCTGATCTTAGGTCCTCTTTAATTGCAGCAATCCATTTAATTATTTCTACTTTAGCTTTACTCCTATTTTCATAAAATTCGACTACTGTCTAGTTAGCCTACTCGGATTCATCCGTTTTATGTATCCGAAAACTTAAGTTTTCTCTTTCTCATATCGCTATGTATATCTGTGTAATGTTTGATCGAAGGTTTTTTGAAGGAAGTTTTGAAGGATGTTTGATCGAATCGGTTTTCTCGAAGTCGGTATGTTGTGCTATTTATTTGTTCGGGACCTAAGATTTTTCTTATGAATTTTCTTTCCTTCTTTTCAAGGTCCTCGATGTCTCTTTTTTATTCAAAATGAGCGTTTGTGCCCCATATAGACATTCTGGTTTAATAACTGTGTTGTAATATATATAGTAACTCAGTTTTGTGTTTTTAGATATCCATTTTTTGTTGTAAATATTTTCTGTCTCAATGCCGTTTCCATTTTTTCACATCCACCCTTATTGGTCATTTTTTCCAACCCACTTTCCATGATTATTTCACCCAAATATTTCAATTGAGAGACTCGTCTGATGTTACCATATTTTGTTTTTAGAAATGGTGTTCTTAGTCTGTTGCAAGTTACGTGTTGTGTCTTTTCAAAGGAAATTTGGAGTCCTATCTTTTCTGCTGTTTCTTTTAGTATTTCAATCTGTTTTTGTGCCGTTAATATATCTTGAGCCAAAATAGTTTGAGCTGGCCAGTTTAATGGGCTGGTCAATATTCAAGACCGACTTTTTTTCACGCCACTCCTGTATTAGTTTTTGTAGAACACAGTTAAATAAAAGTGGTGAGAGTCCATCCCCTTGCCTTACACCAGTTTTAATCTCGAAGGACTCTGAGATGTCATCCATGAATTTAACTTTTGACCTTGTGTTAGTTAATGTTGCTTTAATAATTTCCAGCGTTTTCTGATCTAGTCCTTGTTCTTTCAAGATTTGGAATAAAGATTTGCAGTCAATAGAATCATATATCAATCCACAAATGTACAGACGAGATTGTTATTGTACAGTTTTTTGATGTCTTAGAATCTGCCCGGTCGAAAACCTGCTTGATATTCATCAATTTTAGTGTTTAGATGTTTTTTTTTAACCCGCTTGATTTGCCTAATTATTTCATCTTCATTCAGTGGTAATGAATCTGGGTTTGTTTGTTTAGGGTTTAGTGTTGGTAATTTGTTTAAGGGCTCAGGACAGTTTAGTAGTTGTTCAAAATATTTCGCAAGTTCTTTGCAATTGTCTTGGTTATTTAGAGCTAATTGTCCGTTTTCCTTTTGGAAGCAAATACTTTGGGGTTGATAGCCTGTTAATTTAGTTTTAAATGTTTTGTTAGAGTTTCGGGTGTTATTTTTTTGGAAATCTTTTTCTATTTCATTAAGTTGATTGTTTTCATATTTTCTTTTAGTTTGCCTAATTAGCTTCGATGTTTCTTTTCTTACTTCCAAAAAGGTGTTATAATTTATTTCTGTTTTTTGACTGTTTCAATCTTTGAATGCTTTACTTCGGCTTAATACTGCTTGCTCGCAAACTTTATCCCACCACGGATGTTTTCTACGTTTTTGCATAGGGACCAACTTTAAGGCTGTTTTCATAATTTTTTGTTTCAATTCTTGCCAGTTCTGTGCTGGTTGTTTATCAAGCTCTTCTGTTAGGGTTGGTTTTATTTTCGTAGGGTCGAAATTTGGAATTGGCAATCTCTTTTGGATAAGTTTTCGAAGTTTTAAGTTAAGTTTGATTCTAGTCAAGTAGTGATCCGTGTGTATGTTAGCTCCATTCCTGACTTGAACATTCAAAATCTCTTTATAATTGGGGTACGAAATGGCAACAAGGTCAATTTGAAATTCACCCATGTACATGTTTGGGCACCTCCAGGTCTTTTGTTTTGTTATTTTCTTCTTAAAATAGGTTCTTAAATTTCTTCTTAAATGGAAGGTCTCCGACTCCCTCTGAAAAATTTTGCGTTTAAGTCCGGTTGTACCAGCAAAGCTGGCAGAGGATTGTCTACCTCCTGGGGTAATTTTGTAATTACTAGAACGCTTCATCTTGTACTTTGAATTAAAGGTTTGAACCATGACGGTTCAGATGTTAAGACTGGAGGCCTTAGTTCCAGAATTGAAATATCAACCAAACCACTGATGAACAGACGCTGACCACTCAACCGCTTGATACAAGTCAGACGCTAAGTGGATTTAGTTTGTTTTGTCTTGGTTCGGGGCTGCTTATTTTGAGATATTCGCAGCTGTCTATTAATATCTAATGGAACTTTCACTATCTACCACCTGTGACCCGTCCAGTACCTTAGGTGAGGTATACTGGACATAAAAATTGTATTAATGCTTAAAGCCGTATAAAAGTCATAGTACCTGTATCAAGTACAGAGAACCTGGAATAAAACATTGTGAATCGAAAGACCGATTTAAACGATGAAAAAATTAGCTGGCTGGCTAAAGGGAAAGGTAATAATAATTGGTAAGGATAGTTCATATTGTATATTTTTGAAGTACATAGAAAACGTTCAGAGTTGTATTTTGTTGTGGTAAAACTGAAACTATTGTATCCAATAGGCAAAGCTATATTAGACAAAAAACTTGCTGATATCAATAGTTTAATATTACTTGTTCCAGCAGACGTTCTTCTATGAAAACCTTCAATCAAGCAACTTCGAAGTTAATGTGAACGAATTTGGAAGAACTGTGGAAATAGAACACGACAGCCACGATTCAATACCCCCATTTATTGTTATTATTAGTAAATGCGTTTCGAGTTAAATAAACGCATTTGTTATATATCTTAAATATATAAAAAATCACGAAAAAGACCCAAGTTTCATTTACAGCAAATTTTCAAAAAGAGCCAAGCCTCAGAATGATCAAAAAATCTATTTAGGCAAAAAAATATTTCATTTTGAAAAACTAAATAAAACCGACAATAAAATAAACCGAAAATACATCATCTTCTCCATTGTTGGTATTTTGATAATAAGTAATACCTGACTTTTTAATAAAGTAGAACTTTAGACCCTAATAACTCAAAAGTTTAAAAAGTATCGCTTGATTCCTTTTGGTATAGCGTTATCCACGTGGTCCAGGGTCTCTTGAAGCTGATATTTTAAGAGCAACTGTAGCTGCAAATTCTAGAAGTAGAAATGGGAAACTTTCAGGGACATTAAAAGTATCCCATACTATTGTTAACAGGCATTTGAGTTATATATCGTTATTTAATAAATAACTAAGTACTTCCAAAATACAAAAACTTTTGTTACTCCCTAGTAAATTTGATTTTATTTAAGTTGTGTGTGAGTAAAACTATTACCAGAACTAACAATTTATAATTTTTAGGATCAACAAGATGATACTGTACTCATGTGGTATAACGATAACAAGTTCCTGAACGATTTCCAAATAAACAATGTTCCAGATGGTTGTTCGAAAAAATGGGACCCAATATTTACAATCAAACAAATTTCACCAGGTAATGAATCAATTTTATTCAACATAAAAAGACGCGAATGTGAAATATTTCTCACGTTTAATTTTCAGATACACCCACGTTTTTTACTATTTCTCAGAATGAGTGTACTGCTCAGTTGCAAGTACACAATTATGAGAAAAATCAAGCCAAATCAGTAGTAAAATATACGGTAAGTAATATTTTTATTTGTATAGAACAGGGGTCGCCAACCTTTTCAATGTGCTGAGCTATTTTAATAATATTCAAATAGAGAGAGCTATCTAAACTTGTTTAATGCAATAATGGAAAGACAAATCGTATATGTTTGAAAAATAATCACAATTTTAAGGCAATGGCATATAATATATTTTAAAAATAAAAGCCGCATGACCCATGTAAATAACAAAAAAGTAACGTCTTCAAAATTTAAATAAAAGTAAATGTAGATCAAAATAACATTTTAATGAGAAGGCTGACGCTTAGACTCCTTAGGAGCCACATTAGCTGTGGTGTCTAAGGCGTCAGCCTTACGTTACGGCAGTTAATGTGAAGCGGGTTCGAATCCCGTGCTAGGCAAAAAAGTTTTTCTAAAATTCTTGTGAATGTTTCTAGGTAAGAGTGTAAAATCTGACAAGGAATCACCCCTCAGTCACGCCAATTCGAGGCTGGGTAAGGCCGGACGCCTTCTGAGAGGTTTTCTACGTTAGCCACTCTCCAGTCGGTAAGCTTCTCGAGATACTTTTGGTTAAGCACAAAACCAAGGGTTGATAGCCCGAGGGGGGTGCTGACCGGAGTTTTCGGTAGCTGATGACCGTGGTTCGGAACCCGCGTTAAGCTGTAGGTCCAGTCGCTAAATAGCCTTCTCAGTTGCTGGTGCGTCTCTAACCCCAGAACTTTACTTTACTTTAGACTCCCTAACATTTTTTTTTATATTGACGGTATAGTTCGTATTGTCTGAATGATTGTGATGTGTTCATATTTTTTTTTTGTTTTACGCCACGATTTAAAACTCAAAAAAACTCAAAAAAATCAAAAATATCTTTTCTTGTCTAAATAAAGAATTACTGGGTGAAAAAACAAAAACAAAACGGAGGCAAATTTCTCAGTGATTATTTTTCTGTAATAAATTTGCCTAACAAACAAAAAATTTCTAAAATAAATCCAAACTAATGTATTAGTTTGTATTACAAACGAATGTGTTAGATTGGTTTGTATTACAAACGAATGTGTTAGATTGGTTGCTAATTACGGATACATAAATAGCAACCCTTGTAAGATATCAGAAAAAACGAACGACTTGGATCATTCTAATAATTTATGATTAGAGCGTATTTCTATTTAATGATTAATTTAAACCCAATTAACATTTTTTTTAATTTAGATTAAAGTTACTGCAACATTAGCAACAGAGGGAGAAAAACAATCAGATGAAAAAGAGTATAGTACAACAATAGATATTTCTGTCGTATTTGTCGATAACGATCAGGAACCAATGTTCGATGATACTGATAAACCATGCGTTTTACATTTCCTCCAAGACAGATTAGATGATGATAATTCAACATCGGTATTAGACAGGCAAGCTCACTATCCAAAAGCGGATCTCAGCTCATCAAGTAAGTAAAATCCTAATTAAGAACTCCTAAAGATATAATATAATTAAGACAAAAAGTCATATTATAAACAATCAATTAAAAATAATAATAACTTCCAAGAAGGCTTACCGGAAATTAATGTGTCTGAACTTAAAACAGAAGACATTATTCCGAATCTTGAAAGAACAAGCATTAGATCTGAAAACGCTCGCAATTATTAAAGCAACATTAACTAACACAAGGTCAGAGGCTAAATTCAGGGGTGACATATCTCAGAGCCCTTCGAAATTAAAACTGGAGTGAGACAAGGGGATGGACTCTCGCCACTCTTATTTAACTGTGTTCTAGAAAAAGTACTACAGGAGTGGCGTGAAAAAAAGTCGGCCCTGAATATTGACGAGCCCATTAAACTGGGGAGAACCAACATCAAAATTGATTGTCTGGCGTTTGCTGATGATCTAGCAATTTTGGCTCAAGATGTATTAACGGCACAGAAACAAATTGAAATGCTAAAAGAAACAGCAGAAAAGATAGGACTCCAAATTTCCTTTGAAAAGACACAGAGACAAAAGACAACAGACTAAGAACACCATTTCTAAAAACAAAATATGGTAACATCAGACGAGTCTCTCAATTCAAATATTTGGGTGAAATAATCGTGAAAAATGGGTTGGAAAAATCGGCCAATAAGGGTAGATGTTAAAAAATGGAAACGGCATTGAGATTTACACAAACTATTAACAACAAAAAATGCCAATCTAAAAAACACAAAACTGAGACATTACAACACAGTTATTAAGCCAGAATGTCTATATGGAGCAGAAACGCTCATTTTGAATAGAAAGAGAGACATCGAGGACATTGAAAAGAAGGAAAGAAAAATCATAAGAAACAACATCGACTTCGAGAAAATCAAGATATTAAACAATACACAGATATACATAGCGATATGAGAAAAAGAAGACTTGAAAGTAGACTTGAAAAAAGACTATGAAAAAAGGAGTAGAGCTAAAGTAGAAATAATTAAATTGATTGCTGCAATTAAAGAGGACCTAAGATCAGCAAATATTACACAAAGTGAAATTCAGGATAGAGGCTGTTTCAGACACAAGGTTAACATTTGGAAGGTTGGCCAGAGAGAAAAATGTAGGAAGACTGGAACAACTTGGTCTGACGAAAGGAAAAAAGCTCATAGCGAAAGAATGAAATTAGTATGGAAAGCTAACAACAACAAATGCGTCTAATTGTACTTTGCGTGGTCCACAAGGGCCCATACGTAAATAATAATAATAATTAAGACAAAAAGTCATATTATAAACAATTAATTAATAATAATAATAACTTTCAAGAAGGCTTACCGGAAATGAATGTGTCTGCCATAAGAATGCCATAAGAAAAACCCAAAACTGGAAGGCACAAGGGCTAGATAGAATCCAGGATTTCTGGATTAAATATTTGGATGCCACACATGACAATTTATCACGTTGCTTCAGTATAGTACTAACTAACCCCGAATCTATTCCGCAATTTTTGTCTGTGGGTAATACATATTTACTATATAAGACAAATGACAAGATGCAGCCAAATAACTATCGATCTATAACTTATTTTTGGCACTCCATAAGTTACTTACATCATTAGTAAACGAAAAATATATCATCACTGTTTAGATAATAATATCCTAGAAGAACAAAAATGCTGTGCAAAGCCTTTGACTGTGTCCCTCATAATAGGCTAGTTAAAGTTTTGGAAATGTATAAAATGTGTCCTATAATCAAAGCAATGCTTACTTATTTAATGAAGTCTTCGAAGGTGAATATATGGATATCGTGAGAAAATACTGGAAGAGTTAACGTTGAGAAGGGAATTTTCCAGGGAGACTCTTTGTCGTCAATGTGGTTTTGTCTGGCTCTAAATCCTATGTCTACGATTCTCAATCAAGGAAGCGGGTTTAGGTTCGAGTTAACAAACAGCAGAAGGTTATCACATCTGTTATATATGGATGACCTAAAACTGTGTGCAGTCCAATCGCTTATTAAAACCGTAAACATATTCAGTGATGATATTAAGATGTCTTTTGGGCTAGATAAATGTTCTATCGTCAATATACAAAAAGGACAAGTTAAACAAAATCGGGAATCATTCTGTCAGATACACTCATTGAAACCAGATGATACCTATCGGTATTTGGGAATAGCCCAAAATCAAATGTTAAATCATACCACACTCAAACATGAATTCCAACAAAAATATAAGAACAGAATAACGAAGCTCCTTAAATACGAAACTCAGGGGGAAATACTATATATGTAAGGCAATCAACACATGGACACTACTGGTTAACATATTCATTTGGAGTGGTCAAGTGGCCAAATACAGAACTGGAAGAGCTAGACCGCATGACAAGACGACTTTTAACAAAATATCGTTGTTTGCTTACCAATTTTTCTGTGTTGAGATTATATATTCCTCAAAAATATGTTCGAAGGATCAGCTTATGAGGCTCGCAACTCAGGCTGATTACGATTATACACCTGAGCCAGGCAAATTACACTATAGGAACAGAGATAAAACAATACTACATGGGTCACTGGGAACATAAGTCACTTCATTGGAAATATGTAGAATTATTAATTAGAAATGATATTGATAAGAAGGCTTCTCTGCTCTGGTAAGACGATAATCAACTATATCTGGAAAACGAGAGTTTTGTTATTGCTATCCAGGATAAAGTTATTAAAACCAACAATTACAAGACACACATCCTTAAAGAAAACATTGAAGATACATGTCGAAAATATGGTTAAATGGGGGAGACTATTGAGCCCATAATTGGTGGGCTTAATGTTCTACTTTAGCAGAAAACGCATATTTAGGAAGGAATAATCAGCTTGCTAAGATAATCCACCAAAAACTGGCCCTTAATCATGGTCTTTTACCAACATCTACTTCGCCGTATTATAAATACAATCCTCAAACAGTTCTGGAGTCTGACGGTGTGCTGTTCTACTGGGACAGGCCGATAATAACTGACAGAGCTGTCGACTACAATAGACCAGGCATAGTCTTAATAAATAAGAAAGAAAAGTGGAGAACAATTATTGATATTTAAGTAATGACTGTGGAGTGTTCATATATTTTTTCTTTTTTGGATTTTTCGCGCAATATAAAACTGAAAAAATATGAAAGTGATAATTTTAAAGCTACTTCGTCAAAACTCCTACTTTTTACTCAAGACTTGATAGACAAGACTCAAGAATTGATACTTTAGATAATTTATTAAATAAAAAAAAAATCAGCTATAAACATAATGGTGGAAAGACAGTCGCAATCCTCCAAAAATTTTCGGGTTGCGTTATTCTAAACAGATTTTCTTCTAGCACCAGAAATTTGATGTTATTTTATTATGTTCCTTTATATCTCTTCTTCCCAGCTAAGCTGGATTTTAAATAAAGTGCGGGCCGTAGCCAAAACAACTTCATTCTTCCAAAAATCTTCGAGCTATGCGAGCGGTATTAAGGTATCACCGCCCTCCGCATTATTTTAAACAGACTTTCCTCTAGTCCCAGAAATTTGATGTTATTTTTCAGATTCTTTGGTATAATGCCAGTTCTTGAAATTATCAATGGCACAATATGGACCTGGTCCAACTTCCTTATCCGTTTTTTTTCTAACTTGAGGTCTGCATATTTTTGTACTTGAGATTTTGCATATTTTTGTACTTGAGAGTCTACCACATGCTCCTACAATATGTTGGACAGTCTCAGGCTTTTCGTGGCATTTCCTACACGTGTCATTTGATACACGTACATCCTTAATGATATATTTTTGGTATATTCTAATTTTTGGTATTTTCTATATTTTGGTATATTCTAATATGGTATATTTAGAATATTAGATATATTCTGCATTTATCTAATCCAAAGTGCATGTTAATATCAGCTGTAAATTTCTCCACAACCTGAATGAGTTGTTGCTGTTTCGGTGGCGATGATGCATACAATTTTAAATCATCCATGTACTGCTGGGGTGATACATTTTGATTTTGGAGTTTGTATCCGATTTGCGTCCTTTTAATCAGATTAGAGAGTGGATTTAGTGCCAGGCAAACCTACATAGAGCCCAGCGAGTCCCCCTGATTTCCTCAGCCCTGGCCGTACTTCCATTTTGCGATAAATGATTAGTGGTGCTCCACTTTTTTATCAGTTCTTGAAGTGTGTTTATTAAAGCTGGATGAACTTTGTATATTGTTAATATCTTAATTAGCCAAGAGTGTGGAATCGAGTCGAAGGCCTTCTGATAATCGATATATAAGCATGATAAATTTCGATTTTTCTTATGAGCGTGTTTCATTATAAGTGAATCTATAATAAGTTGTTCTTTACACCCCTGCTTTCCCTTTCTACAGCCCTTTAGCTCTTCATTTAGTAAATCATGTTTGTCTATATGTCCTGTGAGTAGTACTGTGAAACATGATGTTAGTAGTTTATATATCGTTTGAAGGCAGGAAATCGGTCGGTATTTCGCTGGGTTATTAGAAGCGGTTCGTTTGGGAAGTAAATATGTTTTGCCTTGAGTAAGAAATCGAGGAATTTCTTTTGGTTCTCTTATTAACTCATTGACATATCTTAATATGAAAGGGTGAAGATATGTGAGCTTTTTATACCAGTAATTATGGATGTTATCAGTTCCAGCGCCCTTCCAATTATGCAAATTGCTTGTTATATTCTGTAATACAGTTATAGTAATTTCAGGATAGGGCATTTGTTCAATTGCGTTCGTATTTGCTTCTTCCTCACGCAGCCAGCTGACATGATTGTTATATTGGCCGTGATTTGACCAAATCTTGGACCTGCTATCTTGCCTGTACCAGGTGTCCCATTAAGGATGGATCGCGGCCGTATCTTGAAAACTATTTATCCCACAGCTTGGGGGGAAAAAAAATGTACTAAAAATGATCATGAGAAATTCACCAAAAATATTTTTAAGCTTCTAAAACGACCGCAAGAGGGCGTGACGAGCTAAACATTAAAAAAAAATTTTTTTTTGTGTATTTTCAAGTGTTAACCGAGTAAGAAAAATTCTCAGTTATAATTAGCAAACTGTCTCCTACAACTTTGTTTTATGACATTTTGTCGTAATTTCACGAATAGAGGGGTGGGGGGAGTTTTACCTATTGAGATAAAAAGTCGTCTTATCTCCATTTGCCTTAACCGATTTTCCTCAATTTGGATTCATTTAAAAGGCAATTGCTGGGACAATCAGATAATCTGGGAGATAAATTATTTAGTTTATAAATGAAACCGCGAGGTGGCGTTACATTCAACAATAGTTTTTTGAAGTTTTGTTCAGTTTTTTTCAAATGGAATGGTACAGCTTTTATTACATGGCTAGAAAGGTAATTTAAAGAGGAATTATCCAGTGAAAACCCGAAATCGATATCTCTGACATGTCAAGAGATATTTCGATTTTTCTGAAAAAATCAGTTATTATTTCACTACTACCTGCATTAAGTTAAAAAAATATTAACTTAATGTTTGCCTTCCTTCTAAATGTTCAAAATGCCTTCCATCCTTAGAAATGCAAAGATTTATTTTTCGACGAGTACTAAAAACGGCAGCTTCAATTTCCGCTCTTGAAATGCTGGTTATTGAATTTTGAATTCTTTTAGTCTTCCCCACAAGTAAAAATCGAGGACTGTCAAATCCGGTGAGCGCGCCGGCCACGAAAATAAACTACCCCGTCCTATCCAACGATTTGGAAACGAAGCATCCAAGAAGTTTCGAACCACCTGCGAGAAGTGGGCAGGGCATCCATCATGCTGGTACCACATTTGTCTTCTTGTTTCCAACGAAACATCTTCCATTAGTTCTGGTAGTCCATTTTGTAAAAAATTTAAATATGTTTCACTATTCAAATGTCCATTAAAAATAAAAGGACCAATAATTTTGTCTCCCAAAACACCACACCATACGTTCACACTCCATCTATTTGGGTGGTTGATTTCTGTGGTGAAGGCATTTTGAACATTTAAAAAGGCGTTAAAGTTCAGGTTCTGTTAATTATTAGACTGTTGTGCTGTTAATTTTATTTGATTGTTGTTATTATTATCTTCGTTGTTGGCCCGTTGGCCTTTAAACACGCTCCAAATTAATATGGCACGAAGAATTTGGACCAGTTCTAAGCCTGGGTAAAGTGAGAAGAAAGGCAAACATTAGGTTAATATTTTTTTAACTTAATGCAGGTAGTAGTGAAATAATAACTGATTTTTTCAGAAAAATCGAAATATCTCTTGACATGTCAGAGATATCGATTTCGGGTTTTCACCGGAAGATTCCTCTTTAAATTACCTTTCTAGCCATGCAATAAAAGCTGTACCATTCCATTTGAAAAAACTGAACAAAACTTCAAAAAAACTATTGTTGAATGTAACGCCACCTCGCGGTTTCATTTATAAACTAAATAATTTATCTCCCAGATTATCTGATTGTCCCAGCAATTGCCTTTTAAATGAATCCAAATTGAGGAAAATCGGTTAAGGCAAACGGACATTAGACGACTTTTTATCTCAATAGGTAAACTCCCTCCTCCCCACCCTTCTATTCGTGAAATTACGACAAAATGTCATAAAACAAAGTTGTAGGAGACAGTTTGCTAATTATAACTGAGAATTTTTCTTACTCGGTTAACACTTGAAAATACACACAAAAAAATGATTGTTAAAAATGTTTAGCTCGTCACGCCGTCTTGCGGTCGTTTTAGAAGCTTAAAAATATTTTTGGTGAATTTCTCATGATCATTTTTAGTAGAATTTTTTTTTCCCCCAAAGCTGTGGGATAAATAGTTTTCAAGATACAGCCGCGATCCATCCTTAATGGGACACCTGGTATATCTTGGTTGGATGGAGTTCCAGAACTCTCCACAAGATTATTTTTATTACTTCTATCTATTAGGTTTCTATAAAATTTCCGCTCGTCTTTTCTAAATAGACAGTTTTGTTGCTTACGGCTCATTGCTTTTTTATATCGATTTAGGCGGGAACTATATACTTTAAGTTTTTGTTTTAGGGTACCGATGACCTCTGCAGATTCGTTTTGTCATACTTAGTATGAATTCTAAATCTTTCTAATATTCTGATTGCTTTTATCGTCAATTTTTTGCTGGGATTGTCTCGACTGAATTCCAGAAGTCTGCCTATATCTGCCCGTATACTTTCAATCTTGCGCTCTAATCTAATAAAAAGTTTTTTTTTAAGGTTGTTTGACTATTTTAGATCCATTTACAACTGCTGCAGTTTGAGCCGCGCAATAGACAAACAACTGTGTGTAGATCTTCGAATGAGTTGAGCATGTTTCCCGTTTCAGAAAGAATTTCTTTATTTAGAATATGAACGATCTTTGCCAGTCTAATGATGGAACTTTGTTTTGGTATATAACGCCTTGTTGTTGGGTCAGTTCCTAGATATTCCGTTAATGTAGTAGTGAACGTTTCGCAGATCAAGCGAACTAGTTTTCTATCGGATTGGGCATCATTTCAAATATATGTTTGGTCTGATGTAATATTATTGATTATATCATGTGAAGCGTCGGTGGGAGTGCTTGCTGTAGTATTCTCAAATCTTCATTAATATGAGGATTAATATGAATTATTTTATCATTATTTAAACATTTCTTTTGTAAATTTTGGAATGAATTGAAATGATTTTTGGATTTTTTTCAATATAATGCGTTTTCCTTTGGCAATCAGCTCCACCGCGGTCGTGATAGCTGACTCTTATTTTTATTCTTAGTGATACTAGAACTATTAATTAGAATTTAAATTAAGCAATCTGAAATCCAACGCTACCTCCCGGACGATCAGTGCCCGGTTTTAGTTTGTTGATTCTTTTTATCACTGTTGCTGGAGTTTTCGCCCCGTCGACGGTATTTTACGCATCAGAAATTTTTCCCAACCCAGAACTACGTTTTCAAATAAAATTTTCATATGCTTGCTACAACACTAGTTATGATAAGCAATTCATAAAGTATTTAAAAACACTTGTTTGGATATTACAAATAGCGAGGTGAGAGTTATAACGGCGAATAAAGATTATGATTGGTCATGCAAGAACTGTCGACAATTTAACTGTGATTAAAGGCTCTTAAAACTTGCTGCAGTTGCAGGATGAGGTCTGTCCGAGGTCTCCAAATGTGCTACCACTGATATCCTTCCTTATACCGCTTTTGAGAAGATTATTGATGAAATTAATGAAAGGATTTACAAGAAAAGAAATTTGATAATATCTGGTATAAATGAAGCAGATCAGACTCTGAGCATCGAAGAAAGGAAGGCAATTGATAAAACCAGGAGGGCAATCGCTAGTAGCGTTGATAACGATATACTTAGGCCTATAAGGTTGGGCAAATTTAATGCTCAACGTTCCCGCTTGAGAGCGAAGAAAGTATTGTTCGTAATGCTTATAAATTGAAGGGAGATTTTAGACTGAACAGAGTATTTTTCTCACATGATAGGACACCACGTCAAATTTAATACTACAAAACGATGAAGATTGAATGGGAAAAGCGTCGTGCGGAATGTGATGGTTGATATACCTTAAAATATATTAGAGGGTCTCCAACTATAATTAAGGAGGCAAGTGAGTCAAACTAGCCCTGCCCAACAGTATCAGGTCAGTGACAGAAAACTTGCTGCAGTTGCAGGATGAGGTCCCTCCATTGAGGTCTCCAAATATGCAACCACCTGATATCTTTGCTTACACCGCTTTTGAGAAGATTATTGATGAAATTAATGAAAGGATTTACAAGAAAAGAAATTTGATAATATCTGGTATAAATGAAGCAGATCAGACTCTGAGCATCAAAGAAAGGAAGGCAATTGATAAAACCAGGAGGGCAATCGTTAGTAGCGTTGATAACGATATAATTAGGCCTATAAAGTTGGGCAAATTTAATGCTCAACGTTCCCGCTGAGAGTGAAGAAAATATTGTTCATAATGCTTATAAATTGAAGGGAGATTGTAGATTGAACAGAGTATTTTTCTCACATGATAAGGCACCACGTCAAATTGAATACTACAAAAAGATGAAGATTGAATTCGAAAAGCGTCGTGCGAAGGGTGATGGCTGTTATACCTTAAAATATATTAGAGGGTCTCCAACTATAATTAAGGGGGCAAATGAGTCAAACTAGCCCTGCCCAACAGTATCAGATCAGTGACAGAATAAGATTTTTTAATTTCTCTAAATTACGTGAAACGGGACTTAGGGATGATGGTGAATTGTTTTCGAGTGATTATGTGTTCTACAAATCGGATAGAAGATCGAATCGGTTAAATCTATCTTGTGGGGGTGGGACGTTTTTAGCTTGTAAGTAGGATTTTAATTCTCTAAGACTTGATTAATCAGGGTTTGATTGGTAGACACTTGATTTGAGTTGAGTTTCAATATATGTTTTTGCAATTGACGCTCCATCTACATTATCTGCAGATTTGTTTAGCGAGTTGTTTTAGAAATTTGCCGAATTAGAGTATCTATATGGCCAAAGAGTTTTGTTTGTTGGTGATTTTAATATGTCGGATTTTGCAACAATGAGTGCAACATGATATATAATTGTTCTAACCGCGTGTTTGACTTGGTATTTTGTAATTATAATTGCTGGGTTTTGCACAATAATGCCCTGTTGGTTTATGAGGACATCTACCAGTCATCGTTTATTATAGTTAATATGTCAATTAAGACGACATTTTTTTCGAATAATAGTCACATAAAAAGTTACATCTTTAAAATAGGTAATTACCTGGAAATGTACGAATGTCTTCTCAATTGAACTGGCAGTTTTTAGACGATTGTAATAATATTGGTGGTATTATTGTTAATTTTTATAAAAAAAACTATATCTTATATCTGATTCATAGGTAATCCACCTATGATTCAAATTCATAATTACCACCAGGTAAGTGGTATACCACCGAAATAAACAATAATATTAAATTAAAGTCACGATATTATATAAAGAATAAAGAAACACCCTTGAGTGTTTATTTATTGAAGTACAAGAAATTAAGAAAAATTATTAAGTTGCAAATTGAGATTGCATATAAAATTTATATAGAAACTGCTCAGAACTCTATTTCCAATGATTCTGGAGAGTGTTTTGGTCGTATATTAGTAGTAAAAGTAATTCAACTAGAATAACGGGTAGGACGGTTTTTGATGACAATTTTTTTGATACTCCAAATTCTATTGTGAATGCTTTAGAGAGTTTTTTTCGCTAGTGTTTATAATGCTGCTACTGTTGTTGACTATTTTGATGACCAGGAAGTTAAGAATGCAATAAAAAAATTGAAGCCACAATTAACATCGACAGCATTTTTAGTTCCAGATTGTTTGTCTGTTTTCTCTAAACCTTTGACAAAAATTTATAACTTGTCCTTGCGGACATGCACCTTTCCTGAAGCATGGAAATTGGTTAAAGTATGTTCAGTATACAAGCAAGGTGACAGGCATTTGATCAGAAATTATAGATCAGTGGCAGTGTTGTCAAATTTTGCTAAAGTGTTTGAGATTTTGCTATATACTCGTGTATATCCTTCGATTAAGGGTAACTAACTTGGTAACGTTCACTAAGTATGTTGCTAATAAATTAAATGCTCGACAGCGTGTCGATGTAATTTACACGGATATATCTTCGGCTATATTTTTGGATAAGGCTCAACAGTTTGGAATGGGAGACAAATTGTCCAGATTCCTATTATCTTACCTCACTAGTCGTCAATATTATGTAAACTATAATAACTATCAGTCATTCATATATAATGCAAATATGGGCGTACCCCAGGGTTCCAATCTCGATCCGCTGTTGTTTCTGATGTACACTGGTGATCTAACCTGGCTTTTGGATTGTGAAAGTCTCATGTTTGCAGATGGCATGAAACTTTTTAAAATTGTAAACAACATCCAGGATAGTAGGGGACTGAAGAGAAATTAGAAAAAAGTGAATGACTCGTGTGAGTTGAATGGGCTTCAATTAAATATTAACAAGTGCAAAGTAGTAACATTTTCTAATTAGCTAAATAACTTTAAGTTTAATTATTCCATAACCGCCTGCATTCTGGAACAAGTCCTTACTTTTAAAGATTTAGGAATAACTTTCGATACAAAGCTTTCTTTTCGGAATCACATACATAATGTTGTGAATAGTGCTTTTAAATCGCTTGGGTTTATAATATGTAATTGTAGATAATTTGATAATTGTGATGCTCTAAAGAGTTTGTTCTATGCTTGTGTTAAATCTCAAATTGAGTTTGGTTCTGTGATGTGGAGTCCATATTACAAAAACCACAAGAAACATTTGGAGGATGTACAACGGCGATTTTTAAAGTGTCTTTACTTTAATTCGTTTGACGTTTACCCGGAAAGAGACTGATCATCATTCCTAATTGCTGATTATGAATAATTTTGAATCATTGCAGTTAACAAGATGTTATCATTCTGTGAATTTTGTATATAAATTGTTGCATAATAAAATTGGTGGTAATAAGGGTGGAGTCTAGACTTGCGTTCCCATTTTATTTGAACCTGGTTTTGAACAATGTTTCATTAGTAAAGAACTATGTGCTCTATTTTAAATAGTATTTCAACAAATTGTAATATCAATAACACTGGGGAACAGCAATTTTGTTGACTTGGATCTGTGACTTGTTTTTGACTAATTTTTCATCTCTGAATTCAAAAATATTCACAGTTTTTCTCTATCACGTCAAGTTCTTAAGCTACAGCATACCCCTCATTTTACCTTAAAAGTGTACATACGAAAGGAAATACGGTGAAATCTGACCAAATAGATTAAAATATTTTATTCATACAGAGGTTAACATATTATTAAAAGTTAAATTGTGTTTATACAAAAAATAAATAAAAGATATTATGTATTATGATATTATTTCTTCTTATAGCTTTTCCTGGAGTGTTCAGTTTGTGGACATTCTCGCTTGATGCTCCAATAGTAGTCAGTCATCATACTGACATCGCATCTACCTTGATACCGCGCTTCCATAACCTTTAGATCTTGGTGGAATCGCTCGCCCTGTTCATCACTAACAGCACCAAGATTTTCTGGGAGGTTAGCAAGATGACTATGTAAGAAATGCAGTTTGATGCTCATGTTGCAACCAAGCTTTTTAAAGCTCTCCAAGAGTTGTTGAACAATTTCGATGTAATTCGGGGCTCGTGTATTCCCAAGAAAGCCTTTAACAATATTTTTAAAAGCCAATCAAGCATTCCTTTCAAGTTCGGTCATTGTTTCAGTGAAATTTTCATCTTTAACGAGTTGCCGAATCTGTGGACTATCAAACACACCAGCCTTTATCTTTTCATATGACAGGCTAGGGAATGCCGAAATGATATACTTAAAGCAGTCTCATTCATTTGACAAAGCCTTAACAAATTGCTTCATGAGACCTAGTTTTATATGCAAAGGCGGAAATACAATGTTTTTCTGTCGACATGTGGCTAATTTAAAATGTTTGGATCACCAGGTTTTAGGTCAGATCTTGGCGGCCAGTTCGATTGCACCCAATGCTTCTCACGAGCTCCGGTCCCACATGCACAAAAAACAGGGATACTTTGTATACCCGCGTTGCTAGCCAAGAAGGAAACAGACCATTTTAAGGTCAACACAGATGATCCACTGGTGCATGTTATACTGCAACAAGTCAATGACTTTCTTTATGTCGCCATATTCTTCACGCAAAGAAACTGAATGACCTATTGGGACTGAATCGTATAAATTTCCATTATGTAGGAGAACACACTTCAAGCTACGCTTTGAGCTATCTATAAACAATCGCCATTCAGTTGCGTTATAGTTAGAAATGACCAATTCTTTCATTAAACCCTCTACGTTCTGGCAATATACAAATCCGTCATTATTTCTGAAGTACTGCCTAAATTCACTTTCTCTGGATCGATACTAAGTGACCTTAGCTCTTGATGCTAATAATTCCGATGCTTTTTTGGATAGTCCCAAATCTCGTGCTAAATCGTTTAATTCATGTTGATTGAATCCTTTACGAACAGAATCATTGGAAACTTTGAATTCTTCGTCGGTGGAGTCACTTCGATCTTCACTTGATTCACATTCTTGTATTTCTAAAGGAGGTAATTCTTGAAAAACTGGCACTGGAATTTTAGCTGAATGAGGCACAGGGCGTAAAGCTGACGGTAAACTAGGGTACTCAATTTTATGTTTGTTTTTCTTGTTGAATCCTGATGTTTTCACTATGCAATAGTAGCAATCACTTAAGTGATCTTTGGGCTTTCGCCAAACCATTGGTATATCAAACGAAAGTTTATTACGTGTTCTCTTCGTCCACATTCGTAAACTCTCTACATACTGCTTGCACACTTTATGAGGGGCCCATGGTTTATCTTGGTCACCTATTTTCACTTTAAAATAAGCAAAATAGGCTTGCCTGACAAATGTACTAATATTAGTCCGTTGAATGGGGATGGTAAAACTGCCACATATATAACAAAATGAATCAGGACTGTTTAAGCACTTACGACGAGAACTACCAGAGGCAGACATAACGAAAATCTGTAGTTGTGTATGTATACTTTGACTTCACCATATCAGAGCGACACAGACCCGCGTACTTTAGCATCTCATGCGTAACTGACCGAACTAGTTTTGGATGACGCAACGTCACTCACTCCCCCACTCCTAGGTCGAAGAAGGTTCGCCGGTAGGAGAAAAAACTTGAGAGAAAAAAATTGACGTGATAGAAAAAAACTAAATAAAGTTTTGGAATTAGCATGTCAATTTACGTATAAAAAAGCTTAAATATCGAACTCAACAGAAATTATTTTTCAAATTGTTCCCCAGTGTAATAGTTCATTGCGCCACATATTGACGTGTGTGTGTGTGTGATTACTTTACAAGGCAATGTTTGAGTTTATTTTTGTTATATTTATTAAAGGTAATACCGTTTTTTGTGTAACTTTATTTTCAGTATAGACAATTACTTTCAACGTAATTAATTCATTGGTTTACTTCTTTTTCTCTTTGAATTTTGTTTTATTTTTTATGTTATTTTGTTTAATAGATTAGTGTAGATTAGTGTAGTTATTATATTTTATAATTGATTACATTAGATATTAGTAATTAGCTCTGTAATTGGGATATCCTGTTGGGCTAATTATCATAACTGAAACAGAGGACCGTTTCGCACAGTTCAATAAGTGGTACTTTGGAAGGCATAAGAAAGTTGGATTATTGTTGTGCGAAGTATATTGAGTCAAAAGGAGACTACGTTCAAAAATAGTTAGATTTTCGATAAAAAAAAAACAATATTCCATTTATTTATAGTATCTGAGATTTCACTCTAGCCTTATATGTGATAAATTAACTTTAGTATCACAGGTCGACATGATTTTTGCAACATTGATGAGAATGCTCCTTTTGCGTTTCATTTATGTTGTTATTAAAACACCTTTTCTCAGAAATGACCTAGCACGTCCTATTTTCAAGTACTTGCTTCTCTTTTATATCATGGAGTAATTGATTTATATCTGATTTTCGACTGGAGAATATAGAAAATTACCACAAGACCGTAGAGGTGGTATTTCCACAGTATTCTGTGAATCTTTAAGGGTAGTTTTATTGTTTTCTCTGTCTCGTTTACAGTACAGTCCAGTGTCGATTTTATAGAAAAAGGCGAGTCCATCGCATCGATTTTGCAAAAATCCAGCGGATAAGGTTTGCTATATGTGCGGGCGATTAATTTTAAAGTCACAAGCTAGATCTACAGTGGTGGACAAAAGTATTGGCACGGCGTTTGTTTTTGTCATTAAAAAATATATATTTTTAAAAAGTAAATAAATTAATAAAATCATTATTTTATACCTCCAACCAAAATCTAAATTTTTCATAGACAAAAATTGTTAATCTCAAATGAAATCGATAACATAAATTTAAAATAAATAGGTCAAAAAGTTAATGGACAAAAGTATTGCCACACTTAAATATTTATTAAATATTTCAAAGCAAGACGCTGATAAAAACTTGTTTCTATCTATGGAAAATGATTTATTGTGGTTAAATATTACTATCGCGGAGCCTTCTGATATGTGCATTGGTCGAAGTACTACAGCGACTGAAAGAAAAATAATTTTCGCGACAATTTTTAAAATATGCCACGAACGATCTAAACTTACAGAATTGGAAAGAAGAAAAATAATTAGACAAATTAAAAAGGATACCCATACCTCCGACTCGGAAATTACTTCAATGATTAAAGAACAGGATAATAAATTTATTAGTGCTAAAACCGTACGAAGAGTTCAGCATCGTGCCGATTATAGAGCAAGGATTGCCAGAAAGAAACCATACATTAACAAAGTCAACCAAAAAAGCCCTTGCGGTTCGCAAACTAGTATGTTGATAAAACTAATGAGTTTTGGGAGACAGTAATACTATCAGACGAAAGAAAATACAATATATTTCATTCGGATGGACGATTTCTTGTCTGGAGGAAACAAAACACAGAATTTACATCAAACAGTTAAGCACGGGGATGGAAGTATCCTTGGAAATCTTGTTTAATTTGTTCTTATTTAAATATTTAAAAAAACAATCTACGACAAAGTGCTGAAAGGCTGAATATTAACAACAGTTTCTATTTTCAACAAGACAACGATCCAAAACCTACAGCTTATGTAGTAAAACAGTGGAGAGCTTAAGGGCCACATCAGTTAAATTCATCTCCTCAAACACCTGATCTGAATCCTATAGAAAATATGTGGAATGAACTACAGAAACGGATCAGAAAACAAGTAAAAGTCAATTGAAGGAAATTCTTCTACGAGAATTGACGTCCTTACGCAAAAACTAGTTTACTCCACAACAAACCGTTTAAGGGAAGATATCAAGAGAAAAGGACTTCCTACAAAATATTAATTTTGTATATGGTTCTTTCCTTAGGTGACTGTTCTAATACTTTTGTCCATATAACTTTTGAATTATATTCATTTTACATTTATTTCATCAATTTCAATTAAGTTTAACAATTTTTTTGCATAAAATTTAAATTTTATTTAAACATAAATAAACCGTAAGTGTTAGAATAATTATCTTACCATTTTCGGATTTAGGACAAAATACTGCATATACATCTATTTTCATCAAAAAAGTTTAAATTTGTTAACCTGTGTAATGGTTAAATTTAAAGTTAAGATTAAGTTTGCAAAGGGATTTTAACAAAAGGATGGCCATGTGAGAAATATATATATATATATATATATATATATATATATATATATATATATATATATATATATATATATATATATATATATATCAAATGGAGAATCAACATTAATAAAACATATATCTAACATGAAAGAAAACTCGGTAACGGTTGATAATTGCAATATTACAATCGATAACCTACCCACATCAAGTTTAACTTTTAAAGAATATTTTGCTTTATGTATTTTAGTTTTCTACTTTATAATAACTGAAGACGAAGCCATCGAAGACACTTTCGAGGTGGACGAGAACTCTGGCAGTGTAAGTTTGAAACAAAAGCTTTATTACAACGAACAGAAATTGTACACGTTCAAAATATTGGCTTCGAGAAACCAAAGTAAAATGTCCACCAATGATAACTCCTACCTCACTGTAGAAATAAATGTAAGTTCTTCAATAAGATTGAAGTTTTTTTTGGTATTAATAAATTTAATAATTTTTAGGTTGTTGATTCTAATATACACGTTCCACAATGGACCCAAGCTAGTTTCTATGGTGCTATTATGAAAAATACTGTGAAAGGAACATCTATCACTAGTGTTAAGGTAAATAAAGATATTAGTCTGAATATAAGTGAAGGTTTAACGTTAAGATCATAATTATACTTTGAGATATTTTTAAAAAATCGTCAAAAACTTAGAGTAATTTTTATTACAAATCATAAAAAGCTAAAATGTGTAATATCTAAAACTCTTTAATCTATATAACTACTTAGTACTTTGTAGCATGTCCCTTAATTTTAATTACAGATTGACATGGAATCGATTATGTTTCTTCAGGTTTAATATTAAGGATTGCAATCCCGCAGATCATTCACGCGGGATCCCGCATCTTTAAAATTATGTTATAAAATCAAATTGAAACTACAGATTTTTGTGTAAAAATCAACTTTTATTAAACATTTCTTACGTTAAGCAACAGAAATTATTTCTTTTCTATTAATTAAGTATAAGTAATTAGTAATCTATTTTCTTAGATCCACCTTTAAATGTTTGGCATAGTTATAGTTTTGTTTAATTTTACCCTTACTCCTAACAACATTTTTATATTTTTAATTCAGTCTTATTCATATAATGACTAATAATCAAATTACAAATTTCTCATAGATACTATTAATTACTATCGATATCAATCTATGGTGATAACTTTTGAAAATACGCTCTTAAGAAGCAAATAGCATTTATTGTATCATCTCCGAGCCTGCTTCTGAGTGAACTGCAAATATATCCTGATGCACAAAACGCTCGCTCGGCTTCTACGCTAGTAGGCTGAACCGTCAGGATATATTCATAGGCGAGCGTCAGGTACTCTCCTCTGATACCATCGGACTCAAAGAACGTCATTTCTTTCTTCAAAAATTTCTCAAAGTCCTTTTGCATATTGTCTGGCTTTTTCTTAAAGATTTCTTTTTCTTGTTGAAGCTGTTTTTCTAATTCTTCTTTTAGCGTTAGAGTAGGATCTGTATCAGTAGTAGATGTCAACGCAAAAGACAGGATAGCCCGCCAACCGTCCGCTAGTCCCCGGCGTGGCGCGCTATGCGGAAGGACAACGTCGCGCTCGGCTACTCGCGATTTAGGCCGCGAAAGTTTTAGCGTCAAATTGGTATTCCAATAGTCTTTAATGAATATGTGAATGTATATATAATATATAAAACATAAAGTAATGGACCTAAAACAGTGCCTTAAGGGACTCCGCAATTTACATTTACTGACTCACTATAAATATTATCGATGTTCTCTTTTTAAGACCTGTTCGATTAAATTAAACTTAGAGTAGTACATCTTATTCCATAGTTTTCAAGTTTAGTACACAATAATTCATGACTTCTGGAATCAAATGCTTTTTGAATGTCAAGAAACAATCTAAGTAATGTCTGAATGATTATGGCGGGTTCATATATTTTTTTCTTTATTTGGGGTTTTCGCCATGATCTAAAATATTATGTAAATAAAGAATTACTGGGTAAAAACAAAAAAACCAAACGGAGACAAATTTTTCATTGATTCTTTTTTGTAATAAAATTGTCTAAACAGAATTTTAAAAATATAAAAATGTTCTAAAAAAATATACAAACTTTTAACATTAAGGTTTCGAGAAGTATTAATTAAGTACCCAGTCATTCTTTATTTACATAAGAACAGGTATTTTTGATATTTTTTAAAAAAATTACATATTTACTCTGATCAAGGTTCTCACAAATATATTTTGAGACATCAAAGAGTACATAAGATATGGATATACACTTTAGGAAACCGAAATAGATTATCACTTGTCGTAGTCATTGTGCCTTAATTTAACACACTCATTAGACAATCTTTATTAGACAATCTTATTAGACAATCCTTTACAAATGGCATGATTTAATGTGTCGATACGATACGCTATGCAAAAAGTACTAACCGTAGTCACAATAATAATAAAATTTTTCTTCTTAAGGCTACCGATGAAGATGAAATCGACCAAGGAAAGTTGAAGTACAGTAAAGATGGCGATATTGCTGTTTACGGTTCTGACAATATTAAAGGAATCCCTGAACCGTTTGTTGTAAAAGAGAATACAGGAGAAGTTTCGCTCAATTTTGTCGTAGACTATAACATGTGGGGCTACTTCAAATTCACCGTAAAAGTAGAGGATGCTCCAGATCCTTACGACAATCGTAAGTAAATTTTGCTTAAACTTAATAAGAACTTTAACCACCCCTTAACATTTTTATGGCTAGACCGATTTTCATAAACTTTTTTTTGTTGGGTAGATCTCGAAAAACAGCAGGAAATCAAAAATTGTAAACTAATTAACAAATGTCACTGTGTCATGTGTCAAATGATTATAAGATTAGTCGGTGATGGCACGCGAACTTTTCGTGAAGCTGCAAAAGAAGACAACCAGAACGGAACATCAATCATATTACAGTTTCTCGCATAAACCAATATTTTGATCAAACCGAAACGGTGAATAAACTTCCTAATCAGCATCGTTCTCGTGAATTTCGAGCAACTCAATTAGTTCTTGATTATATTAATGAGAATCCATACTCAAGCTGTAGGGATGCTAGTAGACTTTTAAATATACCCAAAAGTACTATCTAGTTATGCTTGAAGAAAAAAATAATAGGAAGCCTTTTAAACCAAAATTTCTTCAAACACTTGAAGTTGGTAACACTGAAAGAAGAATGGAATACTGTTTATGGTTACAAAGCATGTACGTACAAGATTCTACATTTCTAAAAAATGTTTTATACACAGATGAAACCACATTACGATATTATGACAAATGGTATCATGTCATCACAAAATATTAGATTATGGGCTCAAGATAACTAACCCACATTGGGTAATACAATGTAAGAGACAACATTCTAATAAGGTGAACGTTTGGTGCGGTATTTTAAATGACATTATTATCGGATCATTTTTTTTATGGACATTTGAATACAGTTAGATGTCTTAGATTTTTACAAAATGAGTTTGATAATGAAACTGATGTTTTGCCTCTTAACTATCGGTACAATTTACTCTTGCAATTTGACTGGGCACCCATTCATCCTGCAATTAACCTAAGAAACTGGTTAACTGGAAAGAGTCCTGTAATTAATTGGCCGCCGCGATCCCCGGATCTCTAGCCTCTTGATTTTTTTATTTAGGAGATAATTAACAAGAAGGTTTATGTTTCAAGGGTCCAAACTCGAGACGATCTGTGTGATTGTATTAGGCAGGTTTGTCGTAGCATTATCAAACAACAATTGGGACAAGTAGTGAACAATACCCGACCACGTATTGAAAAGTGCTTGTTAGAAAATGGCGGAATGATCGAAATGTCTCTATAATTATTAGAAAAATTATTAATTATTAATTGAAGGGGCAAGTGGATGAAAGAGTTTGTCGTTTCCTCCTGTTTTGTCGAAGATGAAACAGTTATGTGCATATATGACTTGCCCCATCAGGATTTGGCTCTATTCTACAAATCTAAGCAAATACTGACTGGTAGAAGGGGCTATCGTGTATTAAATATCAAAAATTTATTGAATATCAAAAAATATTTGAATTTTTAATATCACATGATCAAAATCAAAACTAAAAAATCTCAAGAAAACGAACCAAAAACACGGAGACTTAGAAAAAACATATTGCAGAAATTTGTAGGGAAACAAGGAAGAGATATTTCTTATTCGGAGAATGTTGTTGTTTCCAAAAGCATCCGCACGGGATGCTTATGTACAGAAACGGGCAGATTAAATTGCAGCGTTAGATTTAACTTCATTCTTTCAAATACTACCTCATTTTGAACAATCAATAAATTTATATATGTAAAAAAGCATATTGTGCTCTTGTGCTCTGTACCAGATTAATCGTAAAAAAGTGGACATCATTAAAAGTAAATTAAAGGCATGAAAATCAGTTCCATCTCAAGATGCACGTGGACGATATATGACAAGGCCACATAAGATGAACGATGATGTTGAGCAGGCTATTATAGATCATATTATTCAATTTCCCACCGAAGAGTCCCATTATTTCAGAAATAGAAATCCACATAAAAGGTATTTGGCCTCATATTTGAATACACACATGATCAGATTATATGTTAAAAATGCAAACAATAAAATAAACCAGACAGTTTTTTAATAAAAAAATCAACTAATGTAAAAATTTTCTCGTTCAAATTCAATTTGTCATTTACTCATTGCGAAGAGTGATTGATACCTGGAACAAAAGTGATTCTGGGAAATCAAATATGACACACGAAGATAATGTAAAACTAGGGTTTCAGATGATGTCTAAAGATCGAGAAAAATCCTTGAAAAATAAAAACGAATGTTACATAACTGTTGACTGTGGATTGTTTCATACAGCAGACCATGTCCTTACCCAAAATTATTAAGTCAACGGCATTTTACCTAAGACAAATTTGGTTCTACAACTTAGGCATCGACATGATCACGACTGAAGGGCACCAAAGTATAATGCAAACGTGGATTGAAGATGTAGCAGGTAAAGGTAGTACATAAGTTGTAAGCTGTTAATGGAATTCCGCACAAACTTGTAAAAATGTGAAAAATAGAAAACATCTTGCAGTATGGTCCGACTCTTGCTCTGGCCAAAACAAGAATTTTTATTAAACTTGAAGAGATTTACCTCTAAATTCCAAAACATTTTTTGAACTGCTCGACGCACGTTTCCCTAACCATGTTAGCATCATCAGGAGATGATTTAATCTGCGTCGAGCAGTTCAAAAAAGTGTTTTGGTGTTTAGTGGTAAATCTCTTCAAGTTTAGTGTTTCACACCAAAGGTTCCAATAGAAGAATTGAAGAATTTTTATGTAATTTGTTTGTACCAGTTGCTAATATTGAAAGGTAACTTTGATCACAAATTTCCAGTGGTGGGACATACGTTTTTAGACTCAGATAGAGATTTTGGGCGTATAGAAAATATTCTAAGAAAACACAGCACCATGCTTATCTCGGAATAATATAAAAAGATCATTAAAACAGCATACATAAAACAGTGGACGGTTAACGATATGGAATAGTACTTTCGTGATGTGGATAGTTTACCAACTAAAACGGAATTGGTAGATAAAAAGAAGAACCTACTGAATGAACAAGTTCCGTTTAGAGATGGCATAAAATGGAATGGAGAGTTTGATAGTTACCTATATAAGGAAACATATTATGAATACACTCCTTCCAGTTTCCTTATTTAAAAATAAGCCATCAAAAAATTATATGCTCCGGCAGATGTTGAATTCACCAAAATTACTTACAAGGCAGGAAACATAAACAAAAAATTGACAATATTCGAAATCAGTTACCCCTTATCCAAGAAGAACATGGATGATTTTATGAAAGTATTATTGCAGTGAAAAGTGAAAACCCAATACAAAAAAAGAAGACGTACTAAATGACTTCGTTGCATATTTGAGTACCTAATGTAAGGATTTTCTCTTTATTATAATTTTCAATTATCTGCATTATTATTTTATAATTTATTCATTATTCATGCATTATTACTTTATACTTAACATTTTTTCCTATATTAAAAAGTCTTATTAACGTACTTGACTTTATTAAAGAGACTGTTAGTAAATGGAAGAAGGGGTTATGTAAATTTAAATTTAAAAAATGACAAAAAATGAATGAATAGATAATATCTGTATATTCTTGTAAATATTCAATAATTCCCTAACTAGGCATATTAATTAAATAAACCAAATTTTAAAATTATCTTTCAAATTTTAAAATTACTAAAATCTAATTATCTCATTTGCATATTTCTGTAACATAACCCCTTCTTCCGCTTACCCCTTCAATTATTATTATAAAAATATCATAAAATAATATCAAGGACGCCCAGTAATTTAGAACCATAAAAATCGGTACATTTGGTTTAAGGTGGTGCTGGTCAAGAATCCGTTGTTGGTTTTTCTCTAGCAAAAATAAATTATCAAAAAAAAAACATGTGATACATTTTCTTAATGCCGTTTTCCGAGATCTATCCAACAAAAGAAAGTTTATAAAAATCGGTCTCGAAATGAACATTTTAAGAGAGTGGTAAGTTCTTATCCTGGACACTCTCCTATATATATATATATATATATATATATATATATATATATATATATATATATATATATATATATATATATATATATATATATATATATATATATATATATATATATATATATATATATATATATATATATATATGTATATATATATGCCCACAAGGTGGAGTAATGGTTCGCATGGTTGACAGTTCGGTGAAGGCGATCGGTGGCACCACGTGGAGAATGGGTGAAAGATTTCTGTAATATTTTCCCTCCACGGTTCCATTACTCCACCTTGTGGGCATACCTGGTACGATACCCGAGGTTCCAGGCAGAATGTTACGAGCAGTCCTGACTGCTACGAGCATTCGCCGTATGATGGCGTGAGTTGTGTGCGATCACGACCCGTCATTAAAATGGCCAGTTGATCTGGTCTGGCCCCGATTGCCTCTCCGAACTGCTTTTCTTGCGTTCGTCTAGAGCTCGGCTGATGACGGCTGAAAGGCTAGAAACCGGTCCCGAGAGACACGTGACGTCGCATGGTTGACAGTTCGGCGAAGGCGATCGGTGGCACCACGTGGAGAATGGGTGAAAGATTTCTGTAATATATATATATATATATATATATATATATATATATATATATATATATATATATATATATATATATATATATATATATATATGTATATGTATATATATGCATGTATATTATTATTAAGTGCGTATAGACCCGGTTGGATCACGCAAAGCATCCTGACTCATTTTCGAGTCAGGATGCTTTTTTCTGATCCTCCACACCTCTCTCATTCTTTCTCCGTGGATTCCTTTTCTCTCCTCCGTCCACTTTGTTCCTGATCTTTGCCTACGGTTTTCTGATGGATTTTTTCCCTACCGATTTGTGAGTTAAAGTCGCCCATTAAAATTTTGACGTCATCCTTTGGGACCTTTGCCATTATCCTTTCTAGTGTTGCCCACAATTTCTCTGTAGACTTGGGGTCTTTCTTGTTGCCCCGTTTGTGGGGGCATGTACGTTGATCATGGTGTATTTTTTATTGGCGTACTGTATGCGCATTGTCATCAGTCTATTGTTTATGGGGGTAATTTCCTTAATAGAGTTAACTATCCCTTTGTGTACCACAAGGCCATGCCCAGAAGCGGAGCACCCCTGGCGACTCGTTTGTCTGTCTTGCTTTTGAATATGCGATAGTTCCCGTAGTCTACCGTGTCCTCATCTGTGATGCGTGTTTCTTATAGGGCAAGCACAAGTATCTTTTGTCTGTTAAGTTCTGAGGTTAGGTTGTGAAGTTTTCCTGGTTGGATTAGCGTCTTGATGTTGAAGGTGCCAATGTATGTAGGAGTTTTATGTGGAAATTTGCCGGAAAGCTCCGACTTTTTTTGAAATCGTGAAAGTCCAGGTATATATATATATATATATATATATATATATATATATATATATATATATATATATATATATATATATAAAATATATAAAGAATCAATGGGTAACAAATAAAACGGAGACAAATTTCACAGTGATTCTTTTTCTGTAATAAATTTGCCTAAAGAACAAAATTTTAAAAATATAAAAATGTTCTAAAATAAATACAAACTTTTGAAAGTAAAAAACGTTTTACGTACGTATGTATATAGAGGCAAGCTTGTACTAGCGAAGAAAGTGATAATTTTGAAGCTACTTCATCAAAACTCTCTACTCGCGTATATAAAATTTGCCACATTCGCAGGGAATTTTATAAACCACATTTTTGGTATTCTATTAGTTATTTCCTATTTTTTAAATTGTGTCAGAAATACCGCGGATGAAAGGAATTGTGATATTAATTGTTTGAGATTTATTACTATTGTTAGTTGTCTGTTTTGACTGGTATCAAAAGTTTTAAAAGATTTATCTATGCATTTTTTTGGGTAATTGTTTTATTAAAATGTCTTTAATGTAATTTGTTTCTTTTTGTAGTGTATCATTGTCGATACAAACAAGTTTTGCTCTGTCATATAAACTTTTAATTACTCCTATTTTGACTGATTTTAAGTGATACTGGGTTTTCTGTAAACAGTAGTTTTTAATGTGTAGTTGGGTTTTATTATTAAATGTTAAGTCTCGATGAATGGAAATTTGTTCTCACTCTCCATCTCTAAAGTAAACTTAATTGTAGGCTCTCAAGAATTTATATATTGTAAAAAAATATTTAGATCATGAATGCCATGTTGCCATATAGCAAAAATATCATCAACATATTATTGGCGTTTAAGAGATTTACTTAATATGTCATTCTCGAGTTCCTCCATAAAGATATTACTTATCAAAGGAGAAAGAGAAGAACCCATTGCCATTTCGAAATTTTGTTGATAATAATCATTTTCTAATTGAAAATATGTGGTTTTTAAGCATAGAGTTAATAAATCCAAAATTGTATTTATGTTTAGTTTAGCGCAGTCTTTTAATGTTGTGTCATGTTCTAATCTCTTTATAATTATTAAAAGTGATTTTATGAAGTGGTACATTCGTAAATAAACTCACCATGTCAAAACTAACCATTAAACTTTGGTTTGTAATTTTGTCTAAAAAATCTGACGCATTTCTAATATATCAATTTGCTTTACCCGAATGGATTTAAAATGTTTATAACATGGGGTTTCTATACTACTAACTATAAGGCGAAGTGGTATATTAGTTTTGTGTATTTTTGGTTGACCATAGAAATGAGGTGGTTTACTATAATGTGGTGTAAGTTGTGATCTTTCTAGATCAGTAAATTTGTTTTTGTGTTTATATAATTTATTGGAAATTTGTTTCTCTATTTTTGATGTAAGATCTGTAGAACAACTAAAATTATTATTATAATTAAATTATATTATAAAATTCCCTGCGAATGTGGCAAATATTATATAGGCGAGACATCTAAACCGTTACCTGTTAGAATAAGAGAACATAAACACCTTCTTAGAAAGGGTGATTTTAATAAATCTAGAATTTGCCAACACGCATAGGAATCGGGACATAATATCAATTAGAATATTATTGTCAATGTAAGTATCATTTAGAGTATTATATAGAAATTAAAAGTAAAGTAAAGTGTTTGGGTTAGAGGCGCATCAGCAACTAGGCTATTTAGCGACTGGACCTACAGCTTAACGTGGGTTCCGAACCACGGTCATCAGCTTCCGACAAACCCAGGCCAGTACCCCCTCGGGCTATAAACCCTTGGTTATGTGCCTACCCATAAGTCTATCAGGAAACCTACCGACTGGCGAGTGACCAACGTAGAACACTTCTCAGAAGGCATCCGGCCTTACCCAGCCTTTAACTGGCGTGACTGAGGGGTAATTCGTAGTCGGATTTTACACTCTTATAGAAATTAATATAAATTATTTTTGGATTGGTTTTGAAAACGAGAAGACCTCCCGAAACGTTTCCGTTAAATAGTTTGTATTAATTTTAGAATATTTTGTATTTTTACAAATTCTTGTTAGGCAAATTTATTACAGAAAAAGAGTCACTGAGAAATTAGTTTCAGTTTTGTTTTTTACCCATTGATTCTTTTATTTACATAAGAACAGATATTTTTGATATTTTTTGAGTTTTGAAAAACCCAAAAAAACACAATGGTAATGGGATACTTGACTCACCCGTTATATCTGAAATATTATTATTAATTCACTAAGATGAATCACATACTATTTTTTACGTTTTATAGAATTTAACATATTTTTATAACGTATAAATATTCTGTTTTTTCTCATGCAGCATACCATGAAAATACCACGACTATCACGATCAATATTGTGACTGATGAAAACACCGCCACTTTTAGATTTGAAAATTCCTTAGATGAAGTAACTAACAACAGATTAGAAGTAAGTATTACATTATAAGTATTATACCCGGTATGTCAGAAAATTAACGGAACTTAATAAAATTAAAGGAAACTACTACCACCATCCTTTGAAACAATATATAATCTGAAAGCTGCATATCTCCTTTATAAAACGAGACCGTCGTCATTGGAATCGTTCAACAGATTGTCAAGTTATACCGTTTAAAGTGACAGTAGCTCTTTGTCATCTCCTAACAAAAACACGACGAAAATTCGGGAAACCTTTCGAAATTGGTGGAAAAAAATGATTGCTTATTCCGCACACGTGTTTTCGAATTGTATACGCGATTAAAATTTTTATTCCAAAAATTTTTTTTATTCAAAAAATTCATTTTTTACCACATACTGTATATTAGAAGTAATTCTCCAGTATATTAATTTTCCTCTTGTGTTCTGTAGTGTGTTTTTGTGTGTCTTTTTAAAAAGCAACAGTAGTCGCCCAACATAGACTCTGTTGCTTTTTAAGAGAGATTTACAAACCTCTCTCCTTGTTCGTCGCTTACTCCACCCAAATTTCCCAATTTGCAATTTGTTGAATGCCTTTCTCTGTGAGGATCATATTCAAATGAGTCTCAGCCTTCTGAGAATGTTTTAAACCACCTGAAAACCTGCGCCCTTAACAAAATAGTGTTTTCCTAGAGCTGTTAGTTAGTTTTGCAAAAGTTTCCGCCCAACTGTGCCCGATTTCGTGACAAAACTTAATGCTTGAAATTGTTGTCATTCATTTCAAGAATAGGAAAATCCGATTCACGAAGCGAATTGCTCGCACTGAAGACACACCAGAGATTGCCCCCTCTAAAAAACAAACAGCCACCATATCATACCATATTCCGGGAAAGTAATTACCAAAGTTAACAAAGCCGTCAAATCAATCAACTACAAATAATATTAATTACTTTATTACAAAACATTACTTTTTTTATAGATTTTAAACATAATTAGCCGGTACGTAGGCTGGGATTGCCACGATCAAAACATTCAACGGGATAGTCAAAATGGACAAGAATTAAGCAATGTCACCGTTGCTTCCATTTATTGCATTGACGATGATAAATTACAAACATCAAGTGATATTTTAAAGTGAGTAGATGTAAAAATATTTATTGTGTTATGTTAGAAAGCATAATTTGATTTTTTTTATTCTTACTTTAATAACATATTGAATTTACATATAGTCCATCTCCATATGAATATGACCGCTTGAAATAATTAAGTAAAATAACTTTTTTGCTTGATTTTTAGAAAAATGTGTGTTTGGACGATGTTAAAGGTATCTTTATTACACCAATCACTTAGTACAATAATACTCATAAACAAACAAATTTATATTTGTTTTTTAAAACAATAAATTATTAATGTCTGAATGATTGTGGCGTGTTCATTATATTTTATTACTTTATATATTACAAATTAATATAATTTATTTTTTAGTTTAGTTTTGAAAACGGGGGGAGAGGACCCCCTCCGAAACGTTAACGTTAAAAGTTTGTAAAATTTTTTATAACATTTTTATCTTTAAAATTTTGTTCGTTAGGCAAATTTATTACAAAAAAGAATCGCTGAGAAATTTGTCTCCGTTTGGTTTTTTGTTTACCAGTACCTTTTTTGTTACCCAGTGATTCTTTCTTTACATAAGAATAGGTATTTTTGATATTTTTTGAGTTTTAGATAGTGGCGAAAAACCCAAATAAAGGAGAAAAAAAACAATAAATTATTGTATAGTTATCGTGACTCTATTAAATTAATGGACTTACTATATACGACAGAAAAATGTAAAAATTTAAATTAATAAAAAAAAATCTATTTTTTGAAATAGTAAAGTGTCTTTTATGTGGCCAATACGAGAAAAAGATATCATGTTACTATTACTATTAAAACCAACTACCAAAATTCTAAAACAATGAGTCATCTGTGGTGTTTCCATATGACCGTTTCTGTCACAATTTATACGTGCATTAAGATAGGCAAGACTCCTTCCTGTTAGTTTTATATTCAAAGGTATTACAGCCCTTAGCCACTATGACTGCGCGTACTTGTCGAGGCATACTTCCAATGCAATTAAGACACATTTCAATGAAAAATTGTTCTCTCAATTAATTGTGTCTTAGTTGTGACATTTTCCTTGGTAATTAAAATTGGCATAATTAAAATGAAATTCTGAGAAAACAAAATATATGATTCTAAGAAAGAGATATATTTGCACGTCGTTTACTGTTAAAAATTATAATATTTACATTGGGAAGAATAACAATGAAGTCGTAGATCAAATTAAATATCTAGGTGTAATTCTTGATTCTCTACTGAAGTTCATGTAATTTCAGTTCTTTCGTAGAATATCACATAACTTAAGTCATTGGTCAAAATTGTTAATATATAATACCATAATTTATCCCCGTTTTAGTTATTCTAGCTCTTTGTTGTTAGGTTGTAATAAAAATGAAATAAATAGATTGCAAATTTTACAAAATAAGGCCATGCGAATTATTTTACATTGCGATAGGTATACACCGACGGATTTGATGTTACGCTCTTTGGGCAAGTGCTCTGTATTGCCAGCCAGTATTATTATGATTTTTAAAAATAAAAATAACTTAATGCCTGCATATCTTGGAAGGTACTTAATAGCGCGATCCGAAAAACACCAATGTAAGATTCGCTCAAGGGAGGATCTCCATATAAAGTTTGAACGTATTCCCTATATGCAGAAATCGCTTTTTGGGAATGGTATCCGACTCTTCAATGGTCTGCCAGCAGAACTAAAAAGTATAGAGAGTTTGGGAATGTTTGTAGATACAATCCGTAAACGTTATTTGGCAAATTAGGTTAGTTTGTTGTTAAAAACAGACAGGTATGTTTGATTTTATATAGACTAGTGTGCATATATTGGATTTTTATTATTATAGAACAGATGATATGTGGATATATTTGTATTATGCATAGACATGTATAAATATAAATGAATTACAGATTGGATGTAGTAGCCAAATGCTAAATAAATAATATTATTCTGCTCATCCTTGCTGTAGAATCTCAACTCATGCTGGTCGATATACAAATGCCAAAATGAAAAAGCAATTCAGCTCCTCTCACCCTAACATAGTATTTTACGAACAATGTGACACGTCTGCAAGAGCACGGCACGTCCCACTATGGCAATCGTTTTCGAGATACGCATATAACGAAGGGCACTACATCGACCTTACTCAGTTTCCACTGGTTCTTCACATGTTGTGAGAGAGCAGCACTGCGATGTCAATTATAAAAGCACTTTTCTCCTTTTTATTAAATTATTATTATTATGTTCGTTCTGAATTCGAGCATCTCAGCCAAGGCTGGTCGATATTACAATGCCAAAATGAGAAAGCAGTTCAGCTCTTCTCACTCAGCATAAGGTTTTTCAAATCGTACGCAAGATTTTCATACTTAGTGGTTTTCTCCAACTCGGTTTTCCTGATATTATGAGAGAGTGGCACTGCGATGTCAATTATAAAAGCCCTTTTCTCCTTTTTACTAATTATTATTATTCTGCTCATCCTTACTGTAGAATCTCAGCTCATGCTGGCCGGTATTCCAATGCCAAGATGAAAAAGCAATTCAGCTCCTCTCACCCTAGCATAATATCTTACGAACAATGTGACACGTCTGCAAGAGCACGGCACGCTGTCCCACTATGGCAATCGATCTCGAGATCCCGAGGCTCTCGAGGTTCTTTGAAAATCTCTTACTTATCAGGCCTTCGGCGGATATAACGAAGGGCACTACATCTACCTTACTCAGTTTCCACTGATTCTTCAAGTTGTATGCCAGATTTTCATACTTTGTGGATTTTTCTATCTCAGTTTTTCTAATGTTGTGAGATAGTGGCACTGCGATGTCAATTATAAAAGCCCTCTTGTCCTTTTTGTTGATTAGAACAATATCCGGCCTGTTATAATCAACCGTTCGATCAGTAGTGATTGGTCTGTCCCAGTAAAGAATGGTATCGGATGATTCAAGTACAGGAGAAGGCGAGTACTTATAATATGGAGGAGGTGCATTTTCTAATAGCGAGTATTTTTTTGCAATTTGTTGATGTATAATTTTTGCCAGCTGATTATGCCGTCCTAAATAAGCATTAGGAGCAAGGGCCGGGCAACCGCCAATAAGGTGCTCAATTGTTCCCCCAAAGTACCGCATTTCCTGCACTTATCGACTACGTCCAAATGCAGTATGTGCTTTTCATAGTTTTTTGTTCTTGTTACCCTATCTTGAATAGATATCGCGAAACCTTCTGTTTCTGGGTACAAGAGTCCATCGGTCAGCCACTTCAGAGACAATTGTTCGTCAATGGTGTCATCTTCGAGTGACTTAGGAAACCTTCCGTGCAATGTTTGTCCTTTCCATTCTCGAACACAGTCCGTGAGTGTTGTTCTGCTATCAATACGATTTTGTTTATTTAGGTTCAGTGGGGTGAAACCCCGATCCTCATTTGCAACCAATTTCATTAACGTACTGTTTGAATCAAGGAAGTGTTTTCTCATTCTATTTTCTTGATTGAGACAGAGATTTTTTACGTTTACAAGGCCTCTACCCCCCAACTTTCTTGGGATGTATAGTCTTTTCGTAGATGAGTTTGGATGCAGGCATCGGAACTTTGTCAATGTTCGGCGCGTCAACCTATCGAGTTCATCAAGGTCAGTTTCTGACCATTTAACTATGTCAAAAGAATATGTCAGAGTTGGCACCGCCCAACCGTTGATCGCTCTAATGAGGTTTCCTCCGTTCAGTTTGGTGTTTAAAAGTTTTGTAAGTCTCTTTTGGTATAGAGTGGAAAAGTCCTTCTTTAACTGGTTATGATCAAGTTTATGCTTTTGGGGTATTCCTAAATATTTGTAGGATTCTTCTGGTGCTAGTTGTTGTATGTTACAAAGTGTTGAATGTTGACTCTGAACCTTTCCCTTCTGTATACTAATGGTAGAGCATTTGTCCAGTCCGAATGACATTCTGATATCCCTACTGAATGTTTCAACCGTTTTTATCAATGAGTTTAATTTTTCTCTAGTTTCTCCATATAATTTAAGGTCATCCATATATAGTAGATGAGAGAACTTTCTTGGATTCCTCATGTTAAGTTTATATCCAATATTGATGTTGTTGAGTAGTGTGGACAAAGGGTTCAATGCTAAACAGAACCAAATTGGAGAAAGGGAATCTCCCTGAAAAATTCCCCTCTCGATATTTGTAGCAGCAATGCATTGTTGGTCGACAAAAAGATTCGTTTTCCACTTTCCCATCAGGCACTTTAAAGAATTAATAATCTGGGGGCTAATTTTATAGAAATTCAGAACCTCAACCAGCCAATCGTGAAGGACACTATTGAATGCTTTCTTGTAGTCTATATAGCAGATATTTAAGTTGCGTTTTCTTTTTCGCGTTTGCTCAAGAACTACAGCATCGATCGTCAATTGTTCCTTGCAGCCCATACTTGCTCTTATACATCCTTTCTGTTCTTCTTCAAAAATGTTGCTTTTATCACAATGTTGGTAGATTTTTTCATTGAGTAGGGCTGTGAACAGTTTATATAACACTGACAGACATGTGATTGGTCTGTAGTTATTGGGTTGCTTAACGTCCCCTTTTTTGAACAGTAGGTATGTATTGCCCTCCATTAGAAAGTCAGGGAAAGTGTCTGAATTTATTAAAACCTCTTTAAATGCATTTGCAAGTACGGGATAGGCGGTTGTAAAGCTTTTAATCCAGAAGTTATGCAATCCATCTGGTCCAGGCGCCTTCCAGTTGTGAGTCTTCCTGACAGCAGTGCAAATGTCAATCTCTGTGAAATCGTTAGACTCCATATCTGGGAGAGCATTTGTCTGTTCTTGAATGGTTTTAACCCAAGGAGCCAATTTTTCGTAGCCATCTGATTTTTTTCCAAACCGATCTCCAATATTCCGCAAAGGAAGACACATCGATATTCTTAAGTTCTGACTTGCTGTTACCTTCTGCTTCGAGTTGTCTATAAAATTTCTTTTGGCTGTTTGCAAATACTGAATTTTGATGTTTTCGCTTTTCTAGTTCATTATATCTTGCTAGCCTGGCTCCTTTCGATTTAGCTTTTTGCCTAAACCGATCTTTTAGATCCAACAATTTTTCTGCCAGGTTTGAATCATCGAAGTCAATGCCAGATTTATTGGCAATTATTTTTGCTTTTCTCGCTACTTTATTTGACTGATTACCAGAAAGATACTCTGAGATAATGTCAACTTTCCTCCGGAACTCATTGATATTGTTTTCAAGGCGCGTTTTCCAGACAGGTGTATTTTTCTGGATACTACGACCAGCCGCATTATGGGTGTAAGTCTTTTGACCTGAAATTTCGATGACAGTCACTGCTGCACAATATAATGCAAGATGTATATCGCTTAAATTTGTCATCCCAGATAGATGTGATTCCAAAACTCTATTAATCTGCATTAGAGTAATACGTGATTTTGCAATATTACGCAGTACTGAAATTTTTGGTCTATTCAATGGGTTTGAGCCAGTAAAACTGGCCAAATTGCTGTAAAACTTCTCTTGTATGTTAGAAAAGTTACGTTGCGAGATTGATTCTTCATTTTTAGACGATGATGCTTCTGGTGATACATTTTGAGTTTGTTCTACTTGTTTCTCCTCTGTATTCGAGTTAAGAACGTCTATAGTATCTTCTTTATGTTGTTGATATGTAATGTTTTGATGTAGTTCATTACCGATTTCTCTCTTGATGTTCATTAATTCCGATTCGGTTAGATAGTTTTTCCTTAGAATTACATTTTTAGGGTCGGCTAAGTTTTGTTCCGACAGCTGAGTTTCAGGGAACCTCTTTTTATATTCTTGGTGGAGTGCGTGCCTCCATCCAGGGAGCGGATTATCTCCGCACTAGTTTACGTATTAATAGGCACGCATTACATCAATATTCATTTCGCGTGTCCATCTGATACGTGGAGTGCGTGCGGTCCTAGTGACAGCCTTCCTTATTAGGGGCGAGCCAGCAAGTACCGGGGTATTTTGATCTTCTACTCCATTATTAATTTCCGCCCTCTGTTGATTTTGTAGTAAAGTCTTTGGTGTTGCTAGACTTAGATGATCTAATTGTTGTTCGAGTGCCTCTTTCATTGCCATTCTTGTGGTGCCATAGAGTTGGGAACCGCCACTCGCTCCAGATTCACCAACCCCGGACAAATCCTCCCGACGGTTCCGAAGGGTTCTTGTCCGCAAAACCCTACCGCCTTGTATAATATTATGTATTTTATTCTCCATAAATATATTTGGGTTCAAGGGAAAAACGGTCACCCAAGGCAGAGCCCCGATTTACCATGGGAAAGCTATTTACTACCGGAGGGCGCTTGGTATCCGGTGACATCGTTAGAGACACTTTAACCCTGTGCCATTCAGCTCCTTGGCACGATGGATTTCCACCTTAAGCTTGGGGATTTTTTTTTTCAGAGGTTTACTCCTCTCAGCTCGGGAAGGTGGTGGCGCCACTCACCAAGCGGACTAACCGCCCCCTGCCATATATTATTATTATTATTATGTTCATCTTATATTTTTATTCATCTCCACGGTAGCCGGGGTTTGTAACCCATGACTCCAATATTTGCACTAAACAAGAGGGTTGAGCCGAGGCTCAATGCAAGCTTAAAAATTTTCTGACTATATTTGTTGTACCCAGTAGAGCAGCCTTCAGCATGACTGCCATATGACTATCATGTAATTTAAGCTTGTCTTGGGCGATTTTCCAGTCGTTTGTTATCAGCCCATTTGTAGATATAACTACTGGTATAATGTCGATATCTTTGAGTGTGTACATGTCTGTTAGCTCTACAGCCAACGGTTGATATTTTCGTTTTTTCTCGGCAATAGTCTTGGTCAAATTGTGGTCCAACGGTACCGCCACATCGATAATAAGTCCTTTGTGAGCCTTTGTGTCGATTATAATAATATCGGGCCGATTAGCCTCCAGCGTCCGATCAGTAACCATTGTCGTATCCCACAAAATCTTTGCATTTCAATTATTATTATTCTCATCGACTTGGTATCACTCTCTCAGCTCAAAAAGTTGGAAACCATAAACCGATTCCTCCCTCGCGATGTTGGAGTTCGGCTCGGAGCCTGGGGATAAATTTCATTATAACCCAATATTCCGTTGGCATTAAGACAAAAATTTTCTAACTATGTGGCAGGTTTGCAACAATAGAGCCCGCTGTCCCACTTTTATGATATTCTTATTTAGTCCGCAATTTGTTAAACTTTTGGAGAACCTGTGGCTCACCAATCCCTCTGCGGAAATTACAAAAGGTTCGATGTTGACTTTTTCAAGTTGCCAGATGTTCTTCAATTCATAAGAACGATTCTCATACTTAGAAACCTTTTAAACCTCCGTTTTATGTATATTATGAGACAGTGGTGTGGCAATATCAATAATTGTTCTCCACTTTCCTTTTTTATTTATTAAGACTATGTCTGGTCTATTGTAGTCGACAGCCCTGTCAGTTATTATCGGTCTATTCCAGTAGAGCAGCACATCGTCAGACTCCAGAACAGCTTGTTGGTGTTGTTGCTAAAAGACCATGCTTAAGTGTCAGTTTTTGGTGGATTATTTTAGCAAGCTGATTATGCCTTCCTAAATATGCGTTTTCTGCTAAAGTAGGACATCCACCAATTATGTGCTCAACGGTCTCCCCTATTTTACCACACTTGCGACATACGTCTTCAGTGTTTTCTTAAAGGATATATTTCTTGTAATTATTAGCTTTGATGACTTTATCCTGGATAGCAATAACAAAACCCTCAGTTTCCGGATATAGTCGATTCTCGTCTAACCAGAGCAGAGACGCTTTCTTATCAATAGTATTGCCATTTAATAATTCTACATATCTACCATGGATTGATTTATGTTCCCAGAGATTTATGTTGTTTTGTATTGTCCCTGTTTCGATAGTGTAGTTTGCATGGCTCAGTTTTAGTGGTGTATAATTGTGATCAAACTGAGTTGCGAGTCTCATAAGTTGATCTTTCTTAACTTAACTTAGAAAATCTTGGCGAAGCTTCTTTTCCTGACTAAGACATAATTCTTTGATATTAATAAGCCCTCTACCTCCATATTTTCGAGGAATGAATAATCTCAACACAGAAGAATTGGTATACAAACAACGGAATTTTGTTAAAAGTCGTCTAGTCACCACTTGACCACTCCAAATGAATATGTTAACACCGGTACTGCCCATGTCTTGATTGCCTTACTATTATTGCCTTTATTATTTTAATTTTTATTATTATTATTATTTTTTTAATTTTAAATTATTATTATTATTATTAATATTAATTATTATTATTATTAATATTAATTATCATTATTATTAATATCAATCTCATGTTTCAAAAGCTCCCAGACATTCTCTATTGGATTCATGTCTGATGAGTTTCCAGGCCAGGCCATCAACTGAATATTCTGTTCGTAATGAATGTGTGACCAATATAAAAAAAATATTGGCATTATGTAGTAGTAGTTCATACGGTAACTCAAAATGCTTTAGAAATACGTATAACTTGGATTTTGCTTGAAAACCACAAGTGGTCACATTAATACGGACAAGGACTGTATACAGTGGTGGCCAATAAAACAAAAGTGGTATAAAATAACTTTTAAAAAAGTTTACAGCAGAAGACCCTATATCGTAGGGTAGCCAGGAAAATTCCGTTTTTAAGTAAACAAAATATAAAGCGGAAGTTAAAATTTGCAAAAAAAACTGCTGTGAAAATGTCCAACGTAATTATAAAAATGCGGTTGAGAGCAAACATATTAAGGTATCAGAAGGGCCGTCCTGCACACTGTTCACGGACGCCTGTAGGTTCATTTTTAAACTCTTAAACTTAAAAAGTATTATTTCTGGTGAATAGACATGGTTCTGTGCTTATAACTCGGAAACAGCTCACCAGTCAAGCGACTATTGTTCTAAATATATATATAAAATATTCTGCTATTCTTTACTCAATCCTTAAGCCACTGCGAATTTCAGATCAATTGACTAAGCCGCTCAAAAGTTATTGAAAGTAAAATTAACACATCACTTAATAAGTTAGTAGGATTTTTTTTTTGGGGTTTTCGCCACGATCTAAAACTTAAAAAATGTCAAAAATATTCGTTCTTATGTAAATAAAGAATCACTGGGTAAAAAATAAAAAGAAAACGTAGGCAAATTTATCAGTGATTCTTTTCCTGTAATAAATTTGCCTAACGAACAAAAATTAAAAAAATACAAACATTTTCTAAAATAAATACACTTTTGAACGTTAACGTCTTCTCACGTTTTCGAAACGAATCTAAAAAATAAATTAATTTCTATATATACTAAAAAGATCGGAAGTAAATATATTTTGTGTATGTCATCACACAACAGAATAATCAAATGTGGTTTATAAAATTCGCTGCGAATGTGGCAAATTTTATATAGGTGAGACAAATACAAACTTTTGAACGTTAACCTTTCGAGAGGTCTTCTCCCCTTTTCGAAACGAATCTAAAAATATATTAATTTCTATATATACTAAAAAGATCGGAAGTGAATATATTTTGTGTATGTCATCACACAACAGAATACTAAAAATGTGGTTTTTAAAATTCGCTGCGAATGTGGCAAATTTTATATAGGTGAGACATCTAGACCGTTAGATGTTAGAATAAAAGAACACAAAAACTTTCTTTAAAAGGGCGACTTTTAATAAATCTAGAATTTGTCAACACGCATGGGAATCGGGACATAAAATGAATTGGTATAAATTAAAAACGGTATCAAAATAATCGGTAACAAAATACAGAAGATTAAAAGAAACCGCTATAATTAATTTAAATAAAACTGTATCGCCATGTCTTCCGTAGATTTAAATTCAGTATGGTCCTCGATTCTAAAGAATACAATTAAAAACGTTTAAGTATTTCAATACACAATAATCACACAGTAAATATCATATATATATATATATATATATATATATATATATATATATATATATATATATATATATATATATATATATATATATATATATATATATATATATATATATATATTTATTTGGTAGTAGTCCCTGTCAGTAAAAACTATTATTGTCAATGTAAGTATCATTGACATATACACAAAATATATGTACTTCCTATCTTTTCAGTATATATAGAAATTATAGAAATTAATATAATTTATTTTCTAGATTCGGAAACGGGACCTCCCGAAACGTTAACGTTCAAAAGTTTGTATTTATTTTAGAAAATTCTTATATTTTTTAAATTTTTGTTCGTTAGGCAAATTTATTACAGAAAAAGAATCACTGAGAAATTTGTCTCCGTTTTGTTTTTGTTTTCTACTCAGTGATTGTTTATTTACAGAACATTTATAGGAACAGATATTTTTGATATATTTTTGGGTTTTAGATCGTCGCGAAAACCCAAAACAAAAAGAAAAAATATATATGAACACGCCACAATCATTCAGACAATATTTAAGTTCGTAGGATGACTAGTAAAACATCAACTTAGGCAAAATTTGATTTTATTTATCTACCTGATCTCCTTCAAGAGTGATACATTGATTCCAACGTTTCTCTAACATTTCGATGCGCTTTATGTAGAACAATTTATCTTTGGCTTCAAAATAGGCTTCAGTTTCGGCAATCACTTCTTCATTGGTGCCAAATCCCTTTCCTTGGAGCTTTCTTTTTAGGTCTGCAAACAGGTAGTAGTCACTGGGAGCCAAATCCGGAGAATACGGTGGATGGAAAAGTAATTCAAGATGCAATTCACGCAATTTTGCCATTGTTGCGAGCGACCAGTGACACGGTGCATTATCCTGATGAAACAGCTTATTTCGTTTCTATTTGGGGTCGTTTTTTCGCAATTTCTTTCTTCAAACGCACCAATAACGTCCTATAATATTCGCTATTAATGGTTCTTCCCTTACCTTACTCTTACCAGCAGACATTTACGTTTTTGGTCGGCTTTGGGCGGCTCTCGCCAGTTGCTGCCCACTCAGTTGGGTGCCAATTTGACTGTGAAGCGTAGTGAAGGACCCATGTTTCATCCTTTTCACCTTTTTTATTGCGCTGAAACAGCTCCAAACAGCGCGCTGAATCATCGACGCGTTACTGTTTTTGATCGACTGTGAGCAAACTTGTGAGTCCACTTCGAACAAAGCTTCCTCATGTACAATGTCCATGCAAAATGGTGAATATACTACCTCCTGATATATTTAAAGTGCCAGTTATCTCACATTACTTCAATTTACGATCGGCTAAAATTATTTTGTTATTTGTTTTTGTTTTCTGGAACAACTGCAGAATTTGGGCGACCAGAGCGTTCACCGTCATCGGTATTTGTACGGTCACATTTAAAATCGGCAATCGGTAAATCTATAATTTGTCTCGATGGAGCAGAGTCTGAATAACACTTGTCAAGCCATTGGTTTGCTTTGAACGGTATTTTTTCCCATTAAAAAGCAATGCTTTATTAACAAATGAAACTCAAATAGTTCCATTGTTTTCAAAATTACAAAAGTAGCCTCACTAAAATTACTGTGAAGTAAATATCAGATTGTCATGATATTTTGACCCGTATTATTTGAAGGTTAGGTTAAGGTTAAGGAGGATTTTCCTCCTTGTTGGCTTCTGCCCGTTACGGGCAATTCACCAACTCGTTAGGCGTAACGAAATTGGTCTGCCTAAAGCCATCGCTTTGGAGGTTAGTACATCTTAAAAATCATATGGATTTGTCAATAGTGGCGCCATCTATATGTCTATCTATTACTTATTACTTATTACTTATTATGTGTTACATAATCATATGAAAATTCATTAAAATAATTAGCGAGACACGTTACAAATATACAAAGAAAAGCTATAAGCGTCCCAAACTTTCAGATTATGTAACTTAACCTGTGTGAAACCAATTTTCCAAAGTTTTTTAATATCCATTTTCATATACTCATGTTTCCAATTGTAAGTGCGATTAATCCTTAATTTTCTAATAATAATTTTGTTCTTTAGGAAACTGTCCAATATCAATACCTTCCTAAATTTGCGTAAAGATCTTATGGCGTACAGCATTTGGCTCCAGGCCTTTACTTCCGAAGCTACAGCTGTTGAAAGCCTGGAACAAGTACTCAAAATAGCTTTAATCATCGTCACAGTCATTTTGGGAACATTATGTGTTATACTGGCTGTAACGTTCTTCTTAAAAATACGAGGGTAAGTACATAATCAATTTAATAAAAGTTCAATTTCAACATTAATCACTTAATTTAATTTCTAACAGATTAAACCAGAGATTGAGTAAGCTGACTGAACATAAATTTGGTTCGGATGAATCTAACCTGAATAGAAAGGCCATCAATGCTCCTAATACAAATATGTTCGCAATCGAAGGATCTAATCCAGTATTCAATAATGAAATCATCAAAGATAACATGTTCGACAAGCAAAGGTAAGTTTGGAGTCAGTAAAATGATCGCAAAAATACGTAATAATGTTATTGTATACATTCTGGTGGAGCAAATATCACATTATTATTTAGTTTTGGCTCTTGTGTAGTTCAGGCGTACAAATTTTACAACAGATAAATATACGCTAAATGAACGCGGTGAAATTGTTGTGAAGTTATGCAAATATATTCTAATGGTCCGTTTACTTAAGCAATTTCACGAATTCGGAGCACAAGGATCTAAATAGCACAAAGCAACAAGGATTTAAATAGCACATAAAATTAGGTCGCACAACAGTAGATGGAGTTAGGCACGGAGAAAGTCTGTGTCAGCTGGTGTGTATAAACACAATAAACGAAATAATCAAAAAATGTAGAAATTGATTTCAGAAATGCTATGTAAGGTGGTTAAAAATAATTAAGAAAATTGCAAAGACAGAACAATAACGCCAAACAACATGTAAATTAAACAAACTGAAAAATACAGGTGCCGGCAGGGTGTTTTTGAAAAAAATGATACATTCTTATTTTTAAACGAATGTCAAAATGTATTGCTTTTAACACAATCAGGTGCGAAAAATCACAAAACGTCAACAGAACGACCAGTTTCAATAAAATGAGCCACGTGAGCTGTGGTGTCTAAGGCGTCAGCCTTACGATATGGCAGTTAATGTGGAGCGCGGGTTCGAATCCCGTACTAATCAAAAAAGTTTTTCTAAAATTCTTGTGAATGTTTCTAGGTACGAGTGTAAAATCTGACACGGAATCACCCTTCAGTCACGCCAGTTCGAGGCTGGGTAAGGCCGGATGCCTTCTGAGAGGTTTTCTACCTTGGTCACTCGCCAGTCGGTAGGCTTCTCGAGATACTTTCGGTTAAGCACAAAACCAAGGGTTGATAGCCCAAGGGGGTGATGACCGGTGTTTTCGGTAGCTGATGGCCGTGGTTCGTCTCACGTCCAGTCGCTAAATAAACTTCTCAGTTGCTGATGAGCCCCTAACCCTAAAACTTTACTTTACTTTAGTTTCAATAAAAGTTTTGTAAATAAATACGCGATGTGCCGCAGGCTACGGCTCCATAGCTACTGAGATGGCATCCTGGAACGAGATGGCATACTGAAAATATTCGCTCGACACTGCCGCGCGTAACAGCCTTTTCAAAAATACCTCCCTGCCGGACCCTGTATTATTAACAATAGGGGGAACCAAGACGACGAACTGAATGACAGACTAGGAAAAGCGGGGAGATTACTTTAATTACCTAAATAACAAACAAATATCTAAAAAATAAAATAAAATAGGCAGTCATGGGGATTGCGGACATGAGTGAAAACTTGAAAGTTTGGAATAACTGTGTTTTTTTTTGAATTTGTAAATTAATTATTCTTTAAATGTATAATTTTTTTTCTAATGGTGAAATTGAATGATATAAGTTTATAAATAATCATTTTGCAAAAAATAACAAAACACGTATTTTATTTCTGACAAACATTTAAAACAATAAACAACAATTTTAAGAAATTAAATTTATTATAAAATTTTATAGAATTTTTAATTCTAAAATCCGCGACAAAAATGCTATTCGACAACTAAAAATCTAGTTTACCACATTAATACTCCTAAACCACGTTAGATAACTCCTAAATTACTATGAAATATTCATTGCATGATGTATTGCAGAGATTAAGTATTAAAAAAATAAATAAAATTAAATTTATCAACGCAAATATTGATACCAATATTGGAAATAAAATAATGATTATCTAAAACACAAATTAATTTAAAACACAAATTGGCGTCACCAGTCTGGCGCAACACGTCACTAGTATGTTGGTGACATGAACACATAAGTTTTGCCCCTACCGAAAATTGCTCAACGCAGCTAAAGAAATTGTCACTTAAAAAAAAGACGAAATGATATAGAGTATCGCACATAAGTGGAGCTGCAAATGATATTACTTGATCTAACAACCCCCTGTATCAGCAGTATATATATATATATATATATATATATATATATATATATATATATATATATATATATATATATATATATATATATATATGAGTACTTTATTGAATCCCATAATTGTAAACAACTTCTAAAATACTGGATAATTTTTGTACTTTTATTCATTTTATTTTATCTCTGAATAATGCGACAAAAAATCTACTTAAAAATTATCCAGTAACTTTTATCGACGCATTCTTAAATCTCTTGTTAGTTACAATTACAAGCCGCAAGATGGCTCGTGGCGTTATTCCGTGGATCCCAAAACTCGAGTGGTATAAACTTATAAAAGTGATGAGGAGCAATGTTCCACTTACAAACATTTAATTCTCTCTAAGTCGGTAGTTTCTCGAACAATTCCAATTTTTTTTTCGTCGTGGGATCATACTGAACCTGGCGAAACCGGGAAGACCAAGAAAAACTACTTCAGAAATATATACAAAAAAATCAATCAAGTTTTAAAGTAGTGTTTGAGAATGTAAAGTCGTTTTACGAAACTATAGTCACACAAATTTTGTTTAAAAATAAAAGTGATAGACAACAAAGTAAAAAATTGTTTTTTAAAAAATGAACTATCACAAAGTAACGGACAAATCAATCAATAATTTAAAAAAAAATCATAATTATAAATTGCCCGGATCCTGTTAAGAGCACTGCATGTATAAAAGCAGATTTTGATGGTGTGAATGTTTCTACAAGAACCATTCAACTAAAATCATGTGAAGGAGGGTTGTTTGGACGAAGACCAGCCAAAAAAACACCATCATCTAAAAAGAAAAGAAAAGCTCGATTGGAGTTCGTCATGGAACATATGCACTGGAACAAGAATCATTTTATTTATTGACGAATCGGAGTTTTCATTATCAGTAGCGACGGAATCAATAAGGTTCGATGTAAATAAAACGTAAACGTAATAAAATACTTCAATATAAATACATCGTGACTGTCAAGAACGGTGGAAGGAACGTTAAAGTATGGGCATGCTTCTCATATGACCGTTCATTGTCTTCCGATGTTGGAGTTTAAAGCGCGGCTGTAGCTGCAGATCTTTGAACAAGCACTGAAAAACTTTTGGAGGATTAAGCAATATTCCACATTACCGTTAACCAGCATTTGCGAGGTATAGGAATCATTCAATTTTTGTAAACACTGAAAAACCGCAAAAACGCTAATTCATACAATGAATCATTATCTATTGTATTTAAATGTCTAAAATTTGCCCACCACACAAATGAGTGAGTATATATATATATATATATATATATATATATATATATATATATATATATATATATATATATATATATATATATATATATATATATCATCAATCCGTATCAATCCACTGCAGGATGAAGGCCTCTTCAGCATGCTTCCAATTCTCGCGGTCCTGAGCTTTCCTTTGCCATTCGGGTCCAAAATACTTAATAATATCATCAGTCCATCGTGTTTTTGGTCTTCTCCGTTTGCGATCAAGTGGTATCCAGTCCAGAACTGCTCTGGTCCATTTTTCGTCCCATAGCCTCGCTACATGGCCTACCTACCCACTTCAATTTCAATTGCTTTATTCTGCCAATGATGCCAATCACTTTCGTTTGTTCTCTGATCCATGTGCAGGTCTTTCTGTCCCATCTAGTAATGCCAAGCATACATCTTTCCATTCCCCTCTGTGCTACTCGAAGTTTTGAACTGACTGTGATCAAAATAGTTTCTAAATCCGTTCCTAAAATAGAAATCCTTTTGTCCTTAGTAAATTTATTGCACATGACCTGACACTTCTTCTGGTTTATTTTCAAGCCAAATGGTTCCCCAGCCCTTTGCAGCTCTTGTACGTGTCTTTGCAGCTCCTCTGGGTCTTGTGAAAGAAGAACGATATCATCTGCAAACCTAAGATGATTTAAGTACGCACCATTAATTCTTATTCCATCCTGTTCCCAGTCCAGATTACGGAACACTTCTTTCAGACAGGCTGAGAAAGGAAGAGGCGATATTGCGTCACCCTGCCGTACGCCCCGCTCTACCTTTATTCCAACCTCAAGATCGTCAAGGTAGACTGTCGCTGTAGCTTCATCATATATCGATCCTAGTAGGTTAACATAGGCTTTCTCTACACCTTGATTAAGCAATGCATCCATTATGGCCCGCTTTGAGATTGAATCAAATGCTTTTTATATATATATATATATATATATATATATATATATATATATATATATATATATATATATATATATATATATATATATATATATACAGGGTGATTCACGGTGGATGGTACATTAGACGTTTACGGAGAACTACTTGGGGTAATGATTTTACATTTTGGATACTTACGTAAATTAATATGAACTCTCTATTTAATATACTTTTTGCGTTGCAGTATTGTCAGATCTACTCGGAGTTGATCCCCACTTCGTTTTTTTAAATGGAATATATGTTATTGCATTCATATATGTTCTAGATTCTGTGAACCATTTTGAATCTTTTTATGTAACATATACTATACCCTATCTTGAACCGTGTCGGTAATAAAAAAAATATTTTTTAAGAAATGTGGCAACAAACATCCCAGAAAAAAATTTTTTTTTAGCAACCAACATAGCTAGACATATAAATTTTTGAATACGGTTTCTTAATAAGTTGATTTAGACAATATGATATGATAATTAACTTATCGCATATAAGGCGTTTACAAAATAGTGACTTTTTTTGGAATTTTAAATGGAACACCCTGTATTTTATAGTGGAGCTCAAAAAGTAATAAAGTCTGCATCTAAAAGTATTAGGTGATGATATACCAATTTTTGACGGTTTTCGACTTATACGCAAAAAAAAACAAAATAATACAATTAAAGCAAAGATAATGGTTTATTTTATTTTAGTAAATAATAACACAAAATTTAAATTAAAAACATAATACTACCTAAAAACATTTTTATAGCAAATGTTCGAAACGCTGACCGTTTACTTTCAAACACTTCAACATTCTAATATGGACCCCTTCCGAGACGACTCTTCTTATCTCAACAGGATCTAAGATTGCGAATGCTTGATTCATCAGATGTTTTAACTCCTCTCTAGTGTTTGCTGGCGTTTTTTAGATATTGTCCTTTACAGTACCCAAAGATAGAAATCAAGGGAAGTTAAATCGGGTGATCTCGGCGGCCAATTCCTCGGACCCAAACGTCTAAGAACTCTTAGACGTTTGGGTCCGAGGCAACTGCAGGCAACTGCCTGCTTACTTCTTCTATACAGTATGCGGTGCACCAACAAACTGGTACCAGCTGCGACACACCAGTGGAAAGTTTTCTGTCAAATCCTTTACTACTATCTCTAGATAATTTCCTGAAATTAACTGTTCATCGTAAATAGTATCGAGTTTGTTTGTCCATGATTAAACAAAAAACATTAAAACTAAATTTCTCTTGGAATCCCTGGTAAAACGAGGAGGAGAAATGATTTTTATTGGCATAAAAGTGACAATTTCGTCTATTAAAAACTTCTCTCGAAAATCGTCAAATGGTCTGCAGGTGCGATCGATAATTTTGTCACACCTGTCCATATAAAATAAATAAATTCATGATCACTGCATTCGAATAGTTATTTCCTCCCATTCTTTACTGAAACCATTACTTACTTAGATACGCTAATTATAAATTATCAAATTAATAATGTCAAATACATACATTTTCATAATATTTGAAATTTTATTACTAAAATGAATCAATATCTTTGCATTGGTTGCATGGTTAAAAACCGCAAAATTTTTAAGTTCTATTAAATGCGCACTATTTTGAAAACACCCTGTATGCGATAAATTAACTGTCATGTCATATTATCATAAAGCAATCCATTAAGAAACCATATTCAAAAATTCAGATAGTCAGCTATGCTAGTTATAAAAAGAAATATTTTTATATCCAGGGATGTTTCTTGCCAAATTTCTTAAAAACAAAATATTTCCGAAATGGCTCAAGATAGGTATAGCGTATGTGATATAAAAAAGTTTCAAAATATCTCATATAATATAAAAATATAATATTATATAGGGTAAAAAAAAACAAAGTTGGTATCAGCTACGAGTAGTATATATATATATATATATATATATATATATATATATATATATATATATATATATATATATATATATATATATATATATCATCATCAACCCGTATCAATTCACTGCAGGATGAAGGCCTCAATAAGTGTGACAATAAGTGTGAAGCATGCTGGTCAATCATTATTGGTAAATTTTCATATACATTGTAACTCATACAATGAATCATTATCTATTGTATTTAAATGCCTAAAAATTTATGCCCACCGCACATAAATGAGTATATATATATATATATATATACATACATATATATATATATATATATATATATATATATATATATATATATATATATATATATATATATATATATATATTATATATATATATATATATATTATATATATATATATATATATATATATATATATATATATATATATATATATATATATATATATGTATATATATATATATATATATATATATATATATATATATATATATATATATATATGTATATATATATATATATATATATATATATATATATATATATATATATATGTATGTATATATATATATATATATATATATATATATATATATATATATATATATATATATATATATATATATATATATATATATATATATATATATATTATTACATATATTGTCATGATCGTTAAATATTATTATTTTTTTATTTATTGGGACTTTCGGTCAGTTAATAAGTTTTAATTTTTTATTGTTTTATTGACGTTTCGGTTCAATAGCGAACCATCCTCAGAACATTTATACAATAAACATTATTTTTATAAAAAAAAACAAATTTACATTTAAAAACCTACCAATATTTAAACAAAGAAATCATTTTCTAAATCTTTTAACTAATATGTGAGTTTTTTAAATTTTTAAATGACCCATATTTGACTATAGCTGATAGATATTTAAAAAATCTTCCACTTTTAAATTTTTGTTTAATATTATAACCCAACTGTTTTGGATTTGTCATGTGAAATGGTATTGGATGCAAAAATAAAAAATTATGAAAATTTATTGTTTAATAACGTTAATATATATATATATATATATATATATATATATATATATATATATATATATATATATATATATATATATATATATATATATATATATATATACAACTTAAATTATCTGTAACATTTCTGAAATTTATAGTATTTTTTTTTTTTTATATAAATAATTTCCTTTATATTTCTTTTTTTATATGGTTTTTCAGAATCTAGAATTTTTATGTCGTTAAAATTAAAGTTGTGTTCATTATCTATAGCATGTTTTAAAAGGGCAGTTACGTTTGATTACTAGTTTCCGTTACTAGTATAATTTGATGTCGTCTCCTTATATACAAATATTCATTATATTTTATTTATTTTTCATATTATTAATAGCATTAAAGAAAAATGGGAAATAATTAAAACATTTACAACCATCCCTGAAAACGAATCTATTGAAGCTACAAAAATATGTCTAGAATCTACATTTTTTAAATATGATAAACAATTTTACTTCCAAATTTACTGTGTAGCGATGGTACTACGGTGTAGCTCACCAATATCAGCAACTATTGCTAATCTAGTTATGGAATATGTTGAAACAAAAGTTTTTGATACTATCGATTTTAAACCTTATTTTTATAAAATATTTGTAGATGACTATATTATGCGTACCTAAAAATAAAATTTAATATACTTTAAACAAATTAAATATAATCCATAACAAGTTAAAAACAATTTAAAAATTTAAAAAAAATGCAACAAATTAGTTAAAAAATTTGGAAAATTAATTGTTTATTTAATATTGGTAGGTTTTTAAATGTAAATTTAAAGTGTTTTTTATAAAAATAATGTTTATTGTAGAAATGTTCTGAGGATAGTTCGTTGTTGAACAGAAACGTCAATAAAACAATTATTATTATTATTATTCACGTATGGGCCCTGGTGGACCACGCGAAGTACAGTTAGAAGCGTTTGTTGTTGTTAGCTTTTCTTTGCGCCCATACTGATTTCATTCTTTCGCTATGAGCTTGTTTCCTTTCGTCAGACCAAGTTGTTCCAGTCTTCCCACATTTTTCTCCCTGGCTAACCTTCCAAACGTTAACCTTGTGTCTGAAACAGCCTCTATCCTGAATTGCACTTTGTGTAATATTTTCTGATCTTAGGTCCTCTTGCAGCAATCCATTTAATTATTTTTACTTTAGCTCTACTCCTATTTTCATAAAATTCGACTATTTGTCTAGTTAGCCTACTCGGATTCATCCGTTTTATGTGTCCCTAAAACTTAAGTCTTCTTTTTCTCATATCGCTATGTATATCTGTGTATTGTTTGATTTCTTGGTGTTTTCTCGAAGTCGGTATGTTTGGTACCTATTTGGTACAGAACCCATACAGACATTCTGGCTTAATAATTGTGTTGTAATGTCTCAGTTTTGTGTTTTTAGACATACATTTTTTAATGTAAATATTTTGTGTAAGTTTCAATGCCGTTTCCATTTTTTGACATCTATCCTTATTGGCCGCTTTTCCCAATCCATTTTCCATGATTATTTCACTCAAATATTTGAACTGAGAGATTCTGATGTTACCATATTTTGTTTTTAGAAATGTGTTCTTAGTCTGTTGCAGGCCATATATTGTGTCTTTTCAAAGAGAATGTGGAGTCCTACCTTTTCTGCTGTTTCTTTTAGGATTTCAATCTGTTTTTGTGCCGTTAATATACCTTGAGTCAAAATTGCTGGATCATCAGCAAACGCCAGACAGTCAATTTTGATGTTGGTTCTACCCAGTTTAATGGGCTGGTTTCACGCCACTCCTGCATTACATTTTGTAGAAGACAGTTAAATAAGAGTGGCGAGAGTCCATCCCTTTGTCTCACTCCAGTTTTAATTTCGAAGGGCTCTGAGATGACACCCATGAATTTAACTTTTGGCCTGGTGTTAGTTAATGCTGCTTTAATAATTGCCAGCCTTTTCAGATCTAGTCCTTGTTCTTTCAAGATTTGGAATAAAAATTCGCGGTCAATAGAATCATATGCTTTTTATCATCTTTAGATTGTTTTATTTATAGTGTTAAAAAAAAGTGTAATTGCGCATTTTTTCCAACGAAAACCTTTTATACAGGGTATGTCATGTAACAGAGGCCAATACCATCTTTCTATTGTGTGTTGTAGCGAATTTCTGTAATCAAATAATTTTCAAAAAAAAAAATCAAAAAAATCAGTTAATTTTTGCAATAAATCTGAAAACACTTAAGATTTCCGAAACAGTTGAAGATAAGTCTAGGATATTTTACATGAAATATGTCTAGAATTTCCTGAAGAATCCAAAAATTAAATAATATACAGGGTGTTGTATTTAAAATAAGAAAGTTGGTATTGGCCACTGTTACATGACACACCCTGAATAAAAAATTTTTGTTGAAAAAAATGCGCATCTAAAAATACCAATCGACGTGTTCGAGCGTTTTTTCGAACACGCCCCCATTTATTTATTAAGGAATTTATTCCATTTGGCTGGGACACACGGTATTTATATATATTATTCGTTTTATTTAATTAGCCGGTCGCGTTGGTGCGGCGGTAAGAGCGTCTGCTTTGCCGAATCCGCGCTGGAGCGGTAGCTGGTTCGATTCCAGCGCTCGGATGGTTATTTTTCTTTCTTCTGTCCGTTTATCTTTCCTAAATGTTTGTGATTGTTTCTAGGCAAGAGTGTAAAATCCGACTACGAATTACCCCTCAGTCAGGCCAGTTAAAGGCTGGGTGGGTAAGGCCGGATGCCTTCTGAGAAGTGTTCTACGTTGGTCACTCGCCAGTCGGTAGGTTTCCTGATAGACTTATGGGTAGGCACATAACCAAGGGTTTATAGCCCGAGGGGGGTGCTGGCCTGGGTTTGTCGGAAGCTGATGACCGTGGTTCGGAACCCACGTTAAGCTGTAGGTCCAGTCGCTAAATAGCCTAGTTGCTGATGCGCCTCTAACCCAAACACTTTACTTTACTTTTTATTTAATTATATTTATTTTTCAGCATACATAGTGCAGATTCCGATTTGATTGGTGTGGAAGATGACCCCGAATTTGATATGTTTGGAGAAGAGGATGGGAAGAAGGAGCGTTTTTAGACCATTTTATTTCAACATATTACACCTAACATTTGTGTGTTAGGCTCATAAAGAATATAGAAATGTTATTATAATTAATCATCATATCTAAATATTGTACATATATTATTAAAATAATAAAGTATATATTTTAATAAAAGTAATTTCTACTAATTCGAGAATCTGTAAAAGGTATACAACTTTGCTCCCGTCATTTTCCTATAGATGGCGTTAGCGATAAGTCATAGTCGAAATCAACACAGCATGCAATACCTTTGGACATCTTGTAAACATAACCATAGCACCAGTATAGCATAAAGTTATTATAATGTAAACGGTATGATGTAACGGTACGATTATGGCGTACCGCAGGGGTCTATCTTGGGACCATTGTTATTTCTAATATACACGGCTGATCTCCCTTCCTGTATCAATCATTCAGTTATTCAATCCTTTGCTGATGATACCCAACTTGTTCATTCTTTTTCTCCACCTGATCTGGCGGCTGCGGCATTGAATGCCGATATTCGCAGTCTTTGTGCATATTCCGCCGATCACAACTTATCAATAAATGAAAGTAAATCAAGTGTTGTATTATTTTGTTCCAATACTGTTACAAATCGTATCAGAAATATACCAAAGATTAACATCGGTTCTCATGATTTGCAGTTCTCTACAGAAGCAAAGATATTGGGACTTACAACTGATGAAAGGTTGAGGTATACGAACCATGTAAAGAATATGTTATTGAAAGTCTATCTTAAAATCAGAACATTGTATGCTAATCGGTATCTAAGTAACTTTAAATTGAGAAAAAAACTTTGCGAAGTGATAATTTTGTCAATCTTCAGCTATTGCAGTATGGTAGATTGTTTTACTAAGCATAAGTTACAGATAGCACAAAATAATCTAGTCAGATTCATTTGTGGAATTAGGAAGTTTGATCCTGTCTCACCTGGCTAAATATTGAATTATTTATGAAATACTACTATCTCGTTTTCCTGCATAAACTAATAATATGTTCTGAGCCGGCATAGTTCAGAGACAAATTGGTTTTTCGTGGTGAAATTCACAGTGTGAACATCAGGCGGGTTTAAGTTTGATCAGTTCCCCGGCATAAGACTTCGCTTTTCCAGCGTAGTTTTTCTTATTGTAGTCCTAAATTATACAACAATGTTAGTAATAAATTGAAATCTTTGAGTGCCACCTCCTTCGGGCTTCAGTTGAAGGGAATATTTTTGCAGCAATGAACACTTTTTTGTGGTTGTTTCTTTCGCTTTAGAAATTGTTTTTTTTCTGTTAGAATTGTAACTTGGTTAGGTCGTTGTTTTGTTTGTTTTTCCTACTCTAAGACCTTTATAATGTAAAGCGTTCGGCGGTGGAGCGTAAGAGTAGCATTTGTTAAACTTTGCCGCCTTATGCTATCTATGCATTGCACTTATTCTATGTATTGATGCATTTCCAAATAAAGACGATTATTATTCGCGATTAAAAATGTCAGTTTATGAGCCAAATAGTCGCCGTCAAGAAGAGTTGGCAAGATCATAGGGAGTGACTCAACAAGCAATTTCAAAACGCTTCAAAGATCCATACGAGTTGAAACGGAGAGATGTTGAACGCCATTTGTTTGCTTGTGAACAGTTACTTGAAAAGCAAAAACGGAAGGGATCGCATCGCATTGTGACGCCACGAAAAATGGGTATATTACGATAACCTCAAACGTCGAAAATCATGGGGATATCCCGGCCGACGGCCAAACCGAATATTCACGGCTCCAAGGTCATGCTCTGTATTTGGTGGGATCATCTAAAACAATCACAGGGGATTGCAATACACTAAAACGGCTGCAATACAGTAAAAGACACGATAAAGTGATTTTGCAGCATGACAATGCTCGGCGAAAGTGGTCAAAATGTTGGGAAAGTGGTCAAAACATACTTGGAAACTTGGAAAAGTCGAAATGCGAAGTCCTACCCCACCCGCCGTATTGCTCCTTCATGCTTCATGCTAGCCATTGTTCCTTCTATCACCTGTTTCGATCGATGGTACACAGCCTGGCTAACCAACACTTCCGGTCTTAGGAAGAAGTCAAAAATTGCATTCGTGGATCGCTTCAAAAGATGAGTAGTTTTTTCAACGCGGGATTGGAAGACGACCTGAAAGACGGGAGAAACTAGTAGCCGACGATGGACAATATTTTGAATCGTAAATGTATAACCAATTTTATTCAATACCGCCTTGAATTTTGGAAAAAAAAACTGCAGGATCAAAGTTTTATACCTTTTATATTCCCAGAAAAAAAATAAATTACATAAAATACTACAGAGATCTACGGAGATGTATTTTTTGGCGCAGTTACATTTACTTTAATAGAGAGAATATTAAAAAACCTGAATGACGCACAACCAAGGCAACAAGCAGGATTCAGTACAATGGATCACATCCAGGTTGTACAGTCGGCCATAGAAAGGAACAACGAATACAGCATGCCACTGTGGTTGGCTTTTATCCACTACGAAAAAGCATTTGACTCCGTCTCAAAGCATGCCATAATGGATGCACTGCTTAGCCAAAGGGTAGATAAAGCACATATGCAAACCTATATCGTCTATTCTTTTCTCGGCTGGCCTTGAAGAAGTATTCCGTGAAGTGGACTGAGAACAGGATGGTGTAAAGATCAATGGTGCAAACTTAAACTATCTTATATTTGCAGATGATATCGTACTCCTTTCACAAGACCCAGATGAGCTGCAAAGACGTATACAAGATCTGCAAAGGGCTGGCGAAACATTTGGCTGGAAAATAAACCTGAAAAAGAGTCAGGTTATGTTCAATAACTTCGCTCAGGACAGAAAAATTTCAATTTTAGGAAGAAATTTGGAGATTGTGGACAGCTTTATATATCTTGGTGGAACGGCGTGTTAAATGTGGCTGGCAGGCATTTGGCAGGCTCAATATAGTGTTTAAGAGTAGACTATCACTTTGTTTGAAAAGAAAAGTGTTCGATCAGTGCGTTCTACCCGTTATGACATACGGATGTGAAACCTGGACACTCACATCGCAATCAATTCAAAAACTTCGGGTAGCATAGAGGGGAATGGAAAGATGTATGCTTGGCATTACAAGATGAGATAGAAAGTCCTGCGCATGAATCAGGGAACAAACGAAAGTCTGTGACATCATTGGAAGAGTAAAGCAATTGAAATGGAGATGGGCAGGCCATATAGCGAGGCGTTGGGATGACAGATGGACCAAGGAAATTCTGGAGTGGATACCGCTTAATCGCAAACGTCCGCGAAGAAGACCGAAAGCACGATGGATTGATGACATCGTTAAGTATATTGGACCAGAGTGGCAGAGGAAAGCCCAGGACCGTGAAAATTGGAAACATGCTGAAGAGGCCTTCATCCTGTAGTGGATCGACACGGGCTGATGATGATGATAATGATAGCTTAATAAATCTCAGTATATCTCGAAAAATCTTTTCTACAGAAATATCAATAGATATATACAGATATCAGTAGATTTACGTAGATGTATTATAATAGATGTACGTAGATCTACGTGCATCTATTTTATATTTGATACTCCTTTATTACAGATATTCAAAGATTTCAGATACGTTTTCACGTATAAAGAGCAGTCTGCATACGAGGCCATGGAGAAAATGAGAATATCCGCGATTATTAGATTAAGCCGGATAACGATCCTTAATTCCAAGGGAGTAGTAACAATCCAAGAACACACCACGGTAAAATTTATGATAGGAGGAGGTTTGCGGCAGAGATGGATTGGCACCAGTTCTGTTTAACATAGTATTGAACGAAGGCGTCAGCGAAACATAATGGCGTAAAGGGTAAATAAAGAAATAAAAATCTAGTATATGCAAATGATCTAAACAATCGTTTTTCAATCTTTCTAGTGTCGCGACTCACTAAGTAGCCGAAAAGTTAAGTAAAATACGTTGCGACCCCCCTCACTACAATATGTGAATTTGTCATTTATCAAAGCTTTACATCGGCCGGTTAACACGGCGAATCGTTTTTATTTTTAAACAACCTATTCCTGGCCACGCGTTGCTGTGGCTCAGTCTGGTTAAATAATTAAATCAAAATAAAAATAATACGAAATTTATGAAAATTCAACTTAACAATGCAATCCAAAACATTGAAAATGTTAAGTCACAGCATGTGTTGCTTTTACGTTCAACAGATGGCACTGTTTTTAAAAAATGAATGTTTTACCTGTCATATATATATATATATATATATATATATATATATATATATATATATATATATATATATATATATATATATATATATATATATATATATATATATATATATATATACCAGGTGTCCCATTAAGGATGGATCGCGGCCGTATCTTGAAAACTATTTATCCCACAGCTTTGGGGAAAAAAAAATGTACTACAAATGATCATGAGAAATTCACCAAAAATATGTTTAAGCTTCTAAAACGACCGTAAGAGGGCGTGACGAACTAAACATTTTTAAAAATAATTTTTTTGCTGTATTTTTAAGTGTTAACCGAGTAAGAAAAATTCTCAGTTATAATTAGCAAACTGTCTCCTACAACTTTGTTTTATGACATTTTGTCTTAATTTCACGAATAGAAGGGAGGGGGGGAGTTTTACCTATTGAGATAAAAAGTCGTCTAATGTCCGTTTAGCTTAAACGATTTTCCTCAATTTGGATTCATTTAAAAGGCAATTGCTGGGACAATCAGATAATCTGGGAGATAAATTATTTAGTTTATAAATTAAACCGCGAGGTGGCGTTACATTCAACAATAGTTTTTTTGGGGTTTTGTTCAGTTTTTTCAAATGGAATGGTACAGCTTTTACTACATGGCAAGAAAGGTAATTTAAAGAGGAATCGTCCAGTGAAAACCCGAAATCGATATCTCTGACATCTGAAAAAAATCAGTTAGTTTTAATTTTTACCGTAATATTAAGTTAAAAATTGGTCTTAATATTTAGGTATCAACCGCAACAATTTTATTTAAAAAATAAAATTATCTATTCAGTATCAATCATCATAAATGTTCTAATCCTGACCTTGATAATATTTTCTAATTTAATTACATAAGCGGAAAAAATGCCTTTCCCCAATTGTTGCATTTTCTGTTTTGTGATGCTTAAATACTACTTGACAGAATATTGAAATCAGTCATTAATAAATATACCTACTCTTTCTTTTAAACTAAATGAATGGATGAATGAAAGTATGCGTTTTCGGGTTTCCAAATAAACGCATGCAATCCTTAGGTACTTTACACCAAGAGTGTAAGAAGGGAACCAAGGAAACAAACAAAAAGAGTCAAATTAACTGGTCAGTTTTGAAATGCATTACATTTTCAACATTGCATTTATTGATTATTAATAATTATTATAATAATATCTAACAATGCCTTTTACGAATAACGAGGCCTTTAAACACGCTCCAAATTAATATGGCACGAAGAATTTGGACCAGTCCTAAGCCTGGGTAAAATGTGAAGGAAGGCAAACATTAGGTTAATATTTTTTTAACTTAATGCAGGTAGTAGTGAAATAATAACTGATTTTTTCAGAAAAATCGAAATATCTCTTGACATGTCAGAGATATCGATTTCGAGTTTTCACTGGATGATTCCTCTTTAAATTACCTTTCTTGTCATGTTGTAAAAGCTGTACCATTTCATTTGAAAACACTGAACAAAACTTCAAAAAAGCTATTGTTGGATGTAACGCCACCTCGCGGTTTTATTTATAAACTAAAAAATTTATCTCCCAGATTATCTGATTGTCCCAGCAATTGCCTTTTAAACGAATCCAAATTGAGGAAAATCGGTTTAGGCAAACGGACATCAGACGATTTTTTATCTATATAGGTAAAACTCTCCCCCACTTCTTTATTCGTGAAGTTACGACAAAATGTCATGAAACCAAGTTGGTAGGAGACAGTTTGCTAATTATAACTGAGAATTTTTCTTACTCGGTTAACACACACTTGAAAATACACAAAAAAAAATTTTTTATAAATGGTTAGCTCGTCACGCCCTCTTTTGGTCGTTTTAGAAGATACATATATATATATATATATATATATATATATATATATATATATATATATATATATATATATATGTATATATATATATATATATATATATATACATATATATATATATATATATATATATATATATATATATATATATATATATATATGTATATATATATATATATATATATATATATATATATATATATATATATATATATATATATATATATATATATATATAAAAAGTTGCAATAAGTGGAGTGAAAAGAAATTACTTTGAAGAAGACAATAAATTTGGATAAATAAATCGGTACTTTGTGGTTCATTGAAAAAGTCATCACTACATTTAATTTGAAAAATTTAAGACATCTTGTCCAATACAATATATGCCAAATATATCAAATTTGTAGGTAATCACCCATTCATCAAAATGGTATAGCAAACAAAATAGCAAGAAATAAAATTAAATTAGATACCCAATATATCCAATACGAATTACAAAGTACAACTTACCCTTTGATTAGGTCCTATTGCAGATTTGTCAATTTTAGTCATTTTACACCAAACGAAATAAACACGCACAAGAAATTAGGTATGAGAATAAACCTGAAATAAAAATAATTATTAAAATATGCTGTGAATAATTATATAATCTTTAAACTAATCCCTAAGACATTCTAGTAGTAAAACCACAATGTCAAAATATATATTTTTACTATGTGATAAAAATTAGAACTGTACAGTTAATTCATATCTATCTGGTTTTAAAAAATCGATAAAAGAACTAAGATCTATGTCTAAATTTTCACTATATGGAAATTTCGCCAGTTCTTTCATTTAAATTTAATTTCCAGAATCGTTTACATCAATTAAATATAAAAAGCAATAATTTCATTAATATTAATAAAATAATACCTTGTTCTACATTTATACCGATTCGAAACACAAAACAACTGAAACCGCTACCTGCGAAATATTTATAAAATACGAATAAAAAAGAAAAAATAATAAACAGCAAAAAATATTTAAAAAAAAAGGGTAATACTTGCAGGTGATTATGGTTGTGCCATCTCTAGGGTAATAGAGAAACTTATAGCGTGTATATAATGTTGCATATTTGTGTTTTAATACATTTATAATTAAATTGTTCATACTAAATAAAGGAAAGATTTTCTATGTGCTAAGTATATTCAATCATATGTTATATATGCGAATTTAGTTCATGTAAAATGTAGATATTAAAAAATAGAATTAAAAATTAATAAAATAAACTTGTAGAAATTACATATTTATTTCTTTTGCATTTTTTTCAATATCAATATAAGCATTTTAATATGTTTAATAATAAATAAAGTTAGATCCAACAGTCTGACACTTTTTTATTGGATTGTTATTACTGTTATACTTGTTTTAATAATTTAGATTTTACAGTGAACTATTAGAGTATTATGCGGAACTTAATATAACTAAGCATGCGATTTTTCACAGTATTTCCACAAAAACTATCGTTAGGCACAATAGTTATAATTTCATAACAGTGAAAGAAAGGATTCTATGCTACCCCGGCAACCAGTTATACTCACGCGCAATTCTATCCGTGAACAGCATTCCCGATTGAGTTAAAATTAATCAATTACGCAATTAAGGCATCGCGTTTCAATTTAAATACAGTCCACATTCAGACATTTTTTGGTCCTTTGACTAGGATCTAACATTGTTGCTAACACATATTGTTGATAAAACAATATTTACATTTCACGCTACATGAATATTGTATCACTACATAGTGCAGTTATGGGTATAGTAAGTTTTATGGTGGGTTACTACTCTAAATAATAAACAAAAATAAATAAGACATATATTTTCAACAAATATAACTATAAGGGTATAGAAAACTGATTATATAAAGCTAAGACTGAAACTACCAGATCTAAATGGGTTTCAAAGATATTTGAAGAGAACAGCTGAACGATATCGGAGGAAAAAACAGAACAGTCAATGTTTTCATAGGCTTCTTGAATTTTACTGCAAATATCTACGACTTGATTCGATTTGATTAACGGTTTATAAAACAACATCCAACCTAAACCAAAATAAACTCGATCAAAACCCGTAGCCAAAACGCTCCATAATCCGGCTAAAAAGTACGTATGAAACGGTACATTTAAAAGAAAGATATTTTTACGTTCTCTAACAGCTGAAAACAATGTTACAAATAGATCTTTTTGAAACTTATAACAAGGGGTCAAATTAAAATCTCTGACATTAATGACAAAACAATTTTCTTTTAAATATTCTAAAATTAAACAGTACAATGATGACTTTGACTGTGAATTAGTCATATATTTCATTAGTTTGTTTACGTCATCGATAGATGCAAATCTTGAAGTATGAACATGTTCTACTCTTAGACCATACATAATACTTATTGATCCTTTCAAATCTGTTTCACTAAAGCTGATACTATTGTTAAACACATGTGGAACACAATCAAACTGACTTAATTTTCTCTTTTTTATGTGAACATTAACATAGGAAACAACCTTTCTATTTTTTGGTATAGGTTTTAAAGAACACTTTTTCTTAAAATATGCAGCTACCACAGTTTTTAAATAATGTAATTTGTTCAATTCATTATCATCTAAATGGAAAAAGTAGTTAACATTATTTTGGATGACTTCTATTTGCTTTTCAATAAAGAAATATTGACAACAACTCAATATTTGTGTTATATATGCTTTAGGTAGATCATCCAGAGCAAACATTGAGAGTCTGTTATCAAAACAGCCATTTTTATAAGGTTGAATTAAACTTTCCCATGGGACATTATCAATGTTTAAACCATAAAAATTATTACAAATTACATAAACTTCAGAATTTCCACCTTTTGAGGTGCATGGTTTGAAAAGAGATACTCTTTCAAAGCAACAGTTAAGTAGGTAAAGTAAACAAATAGTGGAATCCTCAAAGATGGTGAAGATTTTCAGTACAAAATATCCACCTAAATTTAAAATTATACAGTTTGTATGTTTAAAATGTAATCTGCAAAGGCTTACCTTCTTCTAAACACTTTAAAGCTGTAAACGTTTCACAATAATGTAAAAATTCAACTAATCGTTCTTGCTCTCCTGGATCTTTCATACAATCAATACTGCCATCAGCTGTAACTAAACCTACCTTAAGTTTAAAAAATATATACTTCAGTTTACTAAATAGAATCATAAGTTTATATAATACTTTATTGGTAAGTGTGGTTTTTTTAACAATATCACAGTGATTATGATACTGTTGTAGATCTCCAGTCTGATCAAGTCCAAATAGCCAATTCAGACTTGTGTGACAAATCAGTCTGTCATCTGGTATCATATGAGATAAAATATTTCCTTCATAACTAGGATTTAAAGTATTAGCTAGCCATTGCCACTAAAAGAAAATATAACAATAATTTCCTTCTAGCAGATAAAACACATACTTCTATATGAGGAAAATGCAAAACTAGATAATGGTTCAGAGCACAAACAAATGCTCCTGGTGCCTCACACAAATGAAGACTTCTTAAATAATCATCCTTATGCTGAGATATTGGTGGAAATGTGCTAATAATTTCATAAAACTTGCACCAAGCCTGGAATAACACTAATAAAAAAACAAAATTTATATTCCATTCTAATCAAACCTGTGTTAAGAGCTCTGGATGAACAGTCTTTCTTAATAAAGGCATAACATAACCAGCAATGTCTCTGTTTCTAGTATGTTGGGACCACTCTAATAAATCAAATCCATTAAGTTCACTTTTTACCTTATTCAGTGACACCTTCATATCTTGTAATTCTCTAATGGTAAATTTTGGTGATTGGTACACACTATTTGGAAGAATCCAATTATTGTCTTTTTCAAAATAAAATATTCTTTCGAAATAAGTGGAAGTCATATCTTTTTTAATAATATTCATCCTAGCTTTAAATTATTGCTGTCATGAAAAGACCAAATCACCCAAAAAATATATATAAATATAAAAAAAGTCAACAACGACAAACTGCAATAGTTAGGTTATGTCTTTGTTTACACATTGTTTAAATTATTGTAACTGTTTCAAGTTGAATTTAGATCGTTCATGTAACTGTAAACTGGATCAGTCTAAATTAACGATTTTGGATTGTTAATTCTGGCCCTTTCCATTTCAGTTTTGTACTATATTTTCTCAATCCATAAAATTCCAATGTTTATTATTGACAGGTAATTTTTCAAAAAGTATAAAAAAACCAAACACTCCAATTATTATTTGTGGCGATAAACCATCTACAAAATTGGCGTTAGTTACCACACCATAGCCGTTGCAGTAACCAAGGTGGTCTTGAAAACTGGGCAGAGTGATGAAAGGAGATTTTCAGTGTTATTCAAAGGGTTATTTTTTTGATTAAAATAATTATCAGGTTGGCCTATAAATATTTGAAAAATGGTCTGTTTCCATGAAAAGTAGGATAAAGCTTAAATTTGTTGTGTAAATTTTTAATTTACAACAGGTATACTTATTACATTTTCAAAATATGCTATTAGTCGTGACTTAGGGAACTACCGTGGTTACTGATGCTTTGCAATTAATTTTGTATTATTAATGTTTGTTATTAATAATGGCAAATGTTATGGAGATATCATTTTACTTCAATCAATTAATTGCATCCTATAGGCAATTGGATATAGTGTAAGCAAACAAAACTTGGTCAAAACTAGCAGGAAATATATCTTTCTAATTATATCTACAAGAGAAAGACAGGAACATTTTCAATATGATAAAGAACACATTTTTATACACAACTGTAACATCAAAGGATATGAAAACAAAAGTAGTATAAAATTAGTAAGACCAACAATATTATTGTGTGGGAATTAATATCCCACCAATGCTGTTTGGCAATACCAACAGAGTAAGTCTCAAAGGGATTTACTACAAAACATTAAGACTTGTTTTTTAATTCATTGATTCTTCAAAGAGTTGGTAGAGGTTGACTAGACTGATGGTATAGTAACTTGTCCTCAAATTATAGTTTCGAACGTATTCAGTTAGTTATAAACATCTTATTCGTTTAATAAAGATTTCTTCGCTTCCTTAGTATTTGGTAGCTGCTCTGCTACAATTTACAGATCTGAATTTTATCTGTCAACTTCAAACAGCTGATATCTGACAAACAATATTTTAATGAGGTTAAGTTAAAGGTCTGTAAACTATATTTTGGGAGTTTTACAAACTTTCAATAAAACTCCAACAATGGCGGACGAAAACGATAATGATCGAATTGATGACAGTCAGAAATCAGAAAAAATGTTCACCCTGAAGAAGTGGAATGCTGTAGCTATGTGGAGTTGGGATGTTGAGTGTGATACTTGTGCCATATGTCGTGTTCAGGTCATGGATGCTTGTCTGCGGTGTCAAGCTGAAAGCAAGAAAGACTCTTATGGAAAACAAGACTGTGTTGTGGTTTGGGGTGAATGTAATCATTCTTTTCATTATTGTTGTATGTCACTGTGGGTGAAACAGAATAACCGCTGCCCTCTTTGCCAACAGGAATGGTCAATACAACGAATGGGGAAATAATATTTAATTGTGTGGCATTAGAAAACCTATAAAATATGTTTTAGAAGAGAACTTGAGGGTTGGTGAATATTTTTAAAATTTTTACATGAATTGAGATTTTATTTTACGTAATGGAAAGGTTGCATGTGTTACATTGAATCTGTTCTTTATTATAATAGTTTCATAAACAAAATACTTGTAATTTTTAATGTCGAACATAACCTTTGTCAGGAAAACTAAGAGTTTTTAGTAGGTGTAATTTAGAATTATATAGTTTCTTAGAATTTTTACCTGTTATGGAAGAAAAATGAAAACACAAATTTTAGCTATGACTAATTAATTTATTCACAAATATCAATGTATGACCATTAAATTTTTAATTAATGTGATTAAAGAGTTGCCTCTTTTTGTTGGTATTTTATTGAAAATAGTTTTAATTTGAAAACCTTGGTTTGTATGTTTAAAGATTTTTCTTTAAACTGATATTGCAGATAAATTCAAGGAACTGCAACAGTTTTTTGTTCTAATTTTATTATTGATGCACAAAGGAAGTGGTATTCATTTATTATTAAAACTGAGTTTTATGAAGAAACCTCTTTTTAAATTAGGTTGAGGAGCAAATTCATAGTATTTATGGTAAATAAAATGTAATAATGTTAATAAATATTCATTACACACTAATGATGAGAATAAAATGTAATTTTAAGAAAAACGAAATTTGTATATTGGTTAGTTGTCACTAAAATTTTTGAAATTCTTGTTAATGTTGGATAAAAATAAAATTTTAAGAATATTGCTTACAATATTATCTGAATATTTTCTGAATGAATCATAATGAACCCTTTATAATTTTTCCAAAACAGCCATTTCAATTAAGAATATAAAAAATTTGTGGATTTATTATTAGCTGGGCAAGAGGAGGAGTATGATGTGGGCAACTTTTAAATATTTCCTCAGTTTAAACTTTCTACCATTCAACATTATTCATGATATGTTTTTCTAGACGCAGAAAAAATATTGTTTTTTTAATGGTAATAATTTAAATATTTCTTAAAGATTCAGATATTAACCTGCTTCCTTCTACTGATTCCTCAATGACCTCTCAATTCAATGAAACATGGTCTTTAGATAAAAACCTGTTACTAAAGCAGTAAATAAGGTGCTAAGACAGCAACTGAAGACCTTAATGGATGTTTAGTGGCACTTTTGAAAAAATTGAGATTTTCAGGTGAAAGAAAATGTTATGCTTTAAATATAGAACGTTTATTGATTCTACAAAGTCTTTTAATAAGGCTGTTTTTAGTGAAATAAGTTGTTATGTGCACAACTTTGTGTTATTTTATTGGTGAAACAACATTTCAAGGACACTTGACATCTTCCACAAGAAATGTGTTGACCTTGTCAAGACTGCATAGGTAAACACTTGAACCGTCTTCGTAGCTTGGCTTCCGAAGTTTTGGACTACATCAACGACCAAATAAGAAGCTTTCCTTGTGAAGAAGTGCACCATTTGTGAACTAAAAACATACATAAGAAGTATTTGTCCCCCTTGCTCCCACCAAAGAAAATGTGTGAACTTTATTGAGATGTAGTAAGTCCAAATGATAAGCCTGAACAGTTTAAAGTTCCAGAGTCTACTTATGGGTATATAATTTCTTCGAAGTTCAATTTATCATTTGGTTATCTACGAAGTGACTCTTGAGAACTGGGAGGGATTAATGAAACTCATGCTGTAAACTATCAACAAGCGTTTGAGATGCAAAAATTCGATCGGGAGTTGCCGAAACAGATAAGGAATGCCGCTTTCCTGACGGTTGACTTCGTATGATTAAAACTTAGTATAAGTAAGACCTTCTATCTCAGGCAAATGTGGTTTTATAATCTAGGCGTGCACATCGTTACCGAGTCGAAGGATGCTGCTCATTTCTTGACGACGACCGAGGATGTTGCGTGTTGGGGAAGTAATGAAATGGTTAATTCACTTCAGACTCTCTTAGAATTCGACGAATCTTTGACGAGTAAAGATCACCGTATTATTTGGAAAAAGTCTTGTTCGGGCCAAAACTATAACTCCATGTTATTCATTTAGCAATACCTTGTTCTTGAAGGATATTTCAAGGTGACTGAGTATAAGTTTCCAGGAGTTATTCGTATCTTGATAGCGATCGAGATTTTAGAAGAATCGAAAAAAGATTGAGGAAACCTGAAACCGTATTCGTACCGGACCAGTACCGAGAAATTATACTGAACAGTGACAGAGACCATCGGCAATCGACCATTTGCAATAAATGTGAAAACAATTTGACATTTATTGCAAAATGCCGCATTATTTCTAACTTCGTTTAAGATAAAATTAGCAACTGGAGTGGTTAAGACACCCTTTCTAATTGATTTGAATATATTATAACTTTTTTAATATATTACGTCATTTCACATATATTGACGATTCTGTCTTTTGCAATCTTTAAAATTGATATATTAGGGTAATTTGAAAGGTCGTGGAGCGACATCTGTAAAGGAGTAAAATAATTGTACAATCTACTATATTTGAAATTCCATCCTTCATGTGAACATATGTGAAGTTTCAAGTCGTTCTGTGAATTCATTCGTATAAAAACAGCAGCTTAAAGTCGACGCATCCGTGTTATTTTTTAAAAAGGAAAATATTGAAAATCATGGTCGTAACCAGGATTTAGTTGGGGGCGGGGGGGGGGGGGGGTGGTCCTAGTAGTTTGAAGTAAATAAAACAACAAAAATATACTTACATGAAATTTAATATCTATATATTCATCGGAAAAATTACGACATATTTATAAAGTTCTTAACTTTAAATGAAATGGTTAAATTAATTTCGTTCCTCTGCGCTAAATCTAAAACCATTAAAGAAGAAATCTTCGGCTTTTTCTGTTCCATAGTGAATGTTCATGAGAGCCAAATCATTAAGTCTGTTTTCACTTGCAGTGTTTCGTATATAGTTATTCAGTCTCCTTAGGCTCGAGAAAGACCTTTCTGGGGTAGCAGTGGATACAGGAATGGTAGCCCAGATTTGTAGTAATGTGTAAATATTAGGATAAAGGTTTTTATCGCACATATCTAGGCATTCCAAACTAGATTTCGGGGTAGGCGAGATACTTGTCATCACTGTTTTCCATACTTCAAGTTCTGCTTTAACCACTGATATGTTGCTTTCGGGAGGCAGTGACGAGTACATGGAAATTGCTTCTTCAATTTCAGAACTGGCAGTAAAATTTGAAGGTGGCACACCAGATAATGCTGATACTACTTTACGATGTTTGGTAAACCTTTCAACCAATTGTTAAATTGTATGATCAAGAAATGGAACGAACAAATGAATTTTGTAATACGTGCATACATCCAATGCAGGAATGTTCGGTCTATTTAACTGTCTTCCGACGACGCGTGGCATTCGCAGTATACCACCATTTTCTTCCAGTAAAACCTTTGCGTCTTCATAGAGATGAAGATATTCGACGTCAGTGTTGTTTGTCAGGAGTTGTAAGACATTAATAACATCATCTACATGTTTGAATGCCGTGATAAAATCGATGTCAATTGTCTGTAATTGTTTTGATAGCGACAATGTATAGCTCATAACTTTTTGAAGAATCACTAAACCCATCACAAAATCCGAAGATCGAAGCGTACTTAGCAATTGGGCGGCTTGTTGCGATGTTTTTAAATGTAGATTCGGCAGTTGAAGGTATCGAACAGGGCACCAGCGACATGGCATCGATTTCGACATTCGGTATTGTTATTGAGGTCGAGGGCCCGCTTGTCATCACAGTCTTCTTATCAGCATGCAAGGTAGCTGAAGCTTTGATAGCTAAATCCAAATTTGTTTCTTTATTAGAAACCCCTTGACTACACCACATCTTCCAATAGTCCATACCTTTAAGTTTATCACCCTTCCTTTTTTTCCCCTCCATTTTTCGACAGTAATAATGATTCACGTATCTATCCTTAACAAGGTCACCGAATAACACTGCACTAAAATTACTCATTTACACGGTACACTTAATTCTCTTCACTATTCGTTCACTACTTTTCACTTATATTCGCTTCGAGTTCGCATGGAACAATACTGCCGTAAGCGCGGTCACGCGCCGCTTATATAGCAGCCCAGTAGTAGCCGTCCAGAAACTACCACAAACTTCCACAAAGCTCCGCTCATTCCGACCGAGGGGCGTGGCGAATAATCGAGAAACAACGCAAAGTTTCCATACGATACAAAATAGTTCGACTACTCGACACGAGATGGCGTTACTGTGCGCAACGTCCACTAGTTCGGATATATATTCAATTCAAATGTAATAATTTAACTCTCTTCACTCCTCGTATTTTTTCGTTGAACCCCCAAAACCCCCCCCGGGCTACGCCCGTGTTGAAAATAGTGTAGTGATTAAAAACTTTGTAACAAAAATTAAAAGCAATAGAAATTCAATTAGCCTGGTACATTGAAAGTTGAGGAATATAAAAAAAAATACTCAGAACTAAGTTAGATCAACAACATAGAGTATAAAATGATGATACACTAAACTCAGAGATTTACTACTAAACACGGAACAACTTTTTTAAAGTTATCGACGCACGTTTCGCTAACCATGTTAGCATCATCAGGATATGATTTTATCTATAAAAAAAGTGATTCGGTGTTATTACAAAGGTGGTTGCTCTGATTTTTCTTAAAAAATCTTCTTTTCAAATGAGACACAGTGTAAAACTGCTGGCTATGTTAATAAACAAAATTGCCGCTTTTGAGGTGAGGAAAATCCACAACTGATTCATGAGAAACCTTTACATTTTAAACGAGTCACTGTTTGGTGTGCGTTATGGTCAGGAGGTATAATTGGGCCGTATTTCTTTCAGAATGCCGCTGGTAAGACTGTAACTGGGAATTGAATATTATTGACCTGGAGGATATTGAAGACCACCAAGGCTGCGCAGGCCACTTGGTTCCAACAGGATGGAGCCACTTGCCACACTTCTCTTTGTCCGTCATTCAGGCACTTTTTCTGGGAAAATTGATTTCTCGAAGAGTGTACATTCAGTGGTCCCTCCGAAGCCCGGACCTGACACCCTGTGTTTTTTCATGGGGGTATCTTAAAAGTCAAATGTATCACAACCGCCCTGCGAATCTCGAAGATCTAAAGAAGAATATTCGGCAAGAAATCGAAACCATAGTTGCAGACATTTACCGCCGCATTATCGCAAATTTTAAAGGTCGGCTTCAGGAGTGCCATGATAGAAATGGGGCACATTTAGACAACGTAATTTTCAGAACATGAATTTCTAAGAATAAATTTGTTAAACTTTTTTTATTTCGTTATTCACCAGCCGTTAATATCAGAGCTTATGACGATTTGGCAAACTGCCCCCCGAATATTTCATAAAGCGGTCCATCATCAATCGCCCACCCGACCACCAAGTCCCACGCAACGCACACCATAATACCTTCCACGAAACCATCGTCGTCGCCAGCGTCGACTACGGACCGAAAGTGAAAGTGTCCGAACGAAGGCCGAGGCTTCGCACTAGAGGCGTACCCGCGACCGTACCGGTCACTTCGCAGCAAAAAAGGCCCCAAGACGGGCGACAATCGAACGCAAAGCAGCCCCTAACTGGTGGCGGAACGGTGGTTTGCGCGGGGGTGCGCTCGTCAGGGTGTTTTTTCACGCGATTGGCCGGGAATTCGGGCGAATACACGGCGCCGAAGGTGCATGTGTGCGGCTGGTGACTGCGGGTGACACTTGTTGTTTGTTATTGTTGGGTTAATCGGAGACAGAGCTAGGTCTTTTCTGGAGTTAAAGTTTCGGTAAGTTGCGCGTTTTTTTTTGCTTTTTTTTAAATTTATATATTGGGAAATAAATGGAATTTTGAAAATCTTTCGCAATATTCGTAATATTCTACGAAGTTACCTTCAAACCAAGGTAATAGTCCAGAAAAGGCCAGATACTAATGAGTTACAGTAACGTATTGAAAAAGAAGTATTTTCACTATTATATTTTCTATTCAGGTTGCCATCTGATATGTTTATGATGCGTTTATTGTAAAACTATACAGTCAAAGCTCCTTATTCACGAGGGCTACGTTCCGTAAATAGCAATATGTCCAAAAGTTTGGAATATTCAAACATTTCACTTTTTTATTGATATTAAGTTTTCCTTTTACTCGTTTACGTAAACATCATTTTATTACAATTCTTCTTGGTAGCAAATAAAACTCGATATCAACTGATCAACGTGTGTAAAATTGATTTATTATTTTCGAGTCAAAAAATTACAATGTACCAATTGCCTTGTTTCTTTTCTCTGTATCTTTATTTGTTCGAATCAGTAAACATAACGTTACAGAACCAAGAGGTATGGAACATTGTAAAATAATTAAATTAAACTTAATCTAAATTAACACAAAGCAATAAACCAAAATAAATACAAAATATTACAAGAGGAAAACATAAACAAAAAAAAATGAAACCAGCTAAAAAACACTATACAAATAGGAAAAAAAATACGTATGAAACGTAATTATGATAATTTACAAATTATTACCATTACACTATAGAAAAAACTAAAATATCTTATATCAATTCAGATTTGCGGGTGTCATTAAAAAAGCCATCCAACGAGTAAAATATATTCTTTAATAAGTACCCCTTTAAAATATGTTGTACTTTATTTTTGGGTAGAGTTCGGACACTCTCGGGAAACTATTGTATATCTTTATAATCATAAAATGCACATTTTTTTAAATATAACTAAAATTCTATTTTTCAGGTAATAGATCTGATTTAAATCTCGTTGTGTAAGTATGTCCATACTACGAAGAGAAGTTTTTTTTTTATTATAAGCAAACATAAAAGAGCTGACCACATACATATCGATCAAAATTCTTTTTTCCCTGCAAACTTATAAAAAAAATAAAAAAATCTCCATATTTAAGAGGAATTTCCCCAGAAAATTAAACCTTAGCTCATCCTAGACCCAACAAATGCAGGATATGCCGACATTGCTGTATCAGTACCAATATTGTTAGAAATTACTCTTAAGGCATAACAAAATTTAGCCAGGTTTACTGCGACTCTCTCAATACAGGTCTTCCATTCCAGTTTCCTTTCAATAGTCACTCCAAGAAATGATACATTATTTAAAAAATAAAAGAATAAACTTTCAACAAAACTATTAAGCAATGGTTCCTCCATGGGTCTGTATGCATGCCTGTAGGCGATTTGGCATGGTGTTCGATTAAATGATCAGTTTGGGTTTGTGGAATTATCTCCCATTCTTCACGGGCAGTATCTTTTAGTTCTCGCAGGATTGTTTCATTTCTTGACGCGTGTTTTCAGACTGTCCCAAGCGTGGTCAATGATATTCACGTCAAGGGAATTTCCTGGCCCCCCTAATTTGGTTATTCCCTCCACTTAAAAAATATTTTGTAGTGCTGTTGTTTGATAAAGACGTGCGCTATTATGTATGAAAACAAATCCGTCGCCCATTGAGCCTTGGAACAGGCGTAACAGGATTTAAAACTACCTCGATGTACATAACATCAGTGACTCTTCTCTCCAGGACCAATAGAGGTGTCCTTGTACTCCTCATAATACCACCCCAAAAGATCATGAGTGACGTGAAAAAAAAGTCGGCCCTGAATATTGACCAGCCCATTAAACTGGGGAGAACTAACATCAAAATTGATTGTCTGGCGTTTGCTGATTAGATCTAGCAATTTTGGCTCAAGATATATTAACGGCGCAAAAACAGAATGAAATCCTAAAAGAAACAGCAGAAAAGGTAGGACTCCAAATTTCCTTTGAAAATACATTACTTGCAACAGACTAAGAACATCATTTCTAAAAACAAAATATGGTAACATCAGACGAGTCTCTCAATTCAAATATTTGGATGAAATCATGATGGAAAATGGGTTGGAAAAAGCGGCCAAAAAGGATAGATGTCAAAAAATGGAAACGGCATTGAGACTTACACAAAATATTTACAATAAAAAATGCATATCTAAAAACACAAAATTGAGAGATTACAACGCAGTTATTAAGCCAGAATGTCTATATAGGGAGATACACTCATTTTGAATAGAAAGAGAGACATCGAGGACATTGAAAAGAAGGAAAGAAAAATCCTAAGAAAAACCTTAGGCCTCAAACAAATAAATAGCACAACATACCGACTTCGAGAAAACCAAGAACTCAAACACTACACAGATATACATACCGATATTAGAAAAAGAAGACTTAAGTTTTACGGACACATAAAACGGACGAATCCGAGTAAGCTAACTAGACAAATAGTCGAATTTTATGAAAATAGGAGTAGAGCTAAAGTGGAAATAATTAAATGGATTGCTGCAATTAAAGAGGACCTAAGATCAGCAAATATTACACAAAGTGAAATTCAGGATAAAGACTGTTTCAGACGCAAGTTTAACGTTTGGAAGGTTGGCCAACAACTTGGTCTGACGAAAGGAAAAAAGCTCATAGCGAAAGAATGAAATTAGTATGGGCGCAAAGGAAGGCTAACAACAACAAACGTCTTTAACTGTACTTCGCGTTGTCCACCAGGGCCCATATGTGAATAATAATAATAATCTATATGTACCTTGAAAGTGGCAGAAATATAGTGGCAGCTAGGTCGGTGGTCAGGAGACTTACGACTCAATGGACTGCTTCGTTCAGGAAGGACTGTGTTAACTTTTTACTCCACTGATTATGCATAAACTCAACTACTCCCCTGTATCAGTGCAGATAATTTGAATCATAAACAATTAATATAAGATTATTTTAAAGCGGAAATTGCAATTCCGTACATTAATTTTCTGCTTATATTCAAGCATCTTCAGAAGAATTTTGAAAAAAATGTATTTCAATAAACGACTCTATCTTTACATTATTAATATTAAGTGGTTTTAAATTGGATAATATGGTCTTTATCATTTCAAATCTCTTTGTACTTAGACATTACGTATATAAAGTAAATGCAATGTCATTAATGTTTCTCTGCCATTAATTTGAAATTGTATCTTTCTTTTTAATATACTTATGAAAATTGCACGTCAAATGTAATGTAAAAATTCGTCAGTTACTCAGACTGTCTAAGAAAACAAAAATTTTGCTTTAGAAATACCAGACTGTCACAAAAGTAAAGGGTCTTTCAAGACAATATCTGCCAAATGACCACTTCTTGCAGTTCTACAGACGTCCACTCACTTCAGATCTTTGAAGAGCAATGTAATAATTCCAGTGCTTTTCTAACATTTCTACACCTTAATTTATAGAACGATTTCTCTTTGCTTTCAAAATACGCTTCAGTTTCGGCAATTACCTCTTCATTGGAGCGAAATTTCTCCCCAGCGGGTATTTTTGGCTGGGTACCCAGATCTGGAGAATACAGTGAATGAGGGAGCAATTCGAAGTGCTATTCATTGTGCACTTGCACTTTTTTGTATATTTGGAGCCTTTTTAGTGATCTCATCCTTCAAACGCACCAATAATGATATGTAATATTTCCTGTTGATGGTTTTACCCGGCTTTCACCGGCTGCTATCCGCCCAAAACTTCAAATATGAAAAATTAATTGGAAACAATAATTTAACCAAATATATCAATAAATAGTAAAAATCTCGTCAGTACATTTGTGGATTTCAAAAAAGCATATGATTCTATTGACCGCGAATCTTTATTCCAAATCTTGAAAGAACATGGACTAGATCAGAAAACGCTGGTGATTATTAAAGCAACATTAACTAACACAAGGTCAAAAGTTAAATTCATGGATGACATCTCAGAGGCCTTCGAAATTAAAACAGGAGTAAGACTCTCACCACTCACCACCACGAGGATGGACTCTCACCACTCTTATTTAACTGTGTTCTAGAAAAAGTAATACAGGAATGGCGTGAAAAAAGCCTGCTCTGAATATTGACCAGCCCATTAAACTGGGGAGAACCAACATCAAAATTGATTGTCTGGCGTTTGCTGATGATCTAGTAATTTTGGCTTAAGATATATTAACGGCACAAAAACAGATTTAAATCCTAAAAGAAACAGCAGAAAAGATAGGACTCAAAATTTCCTTTGAAAAGACACAATACATAACTTGCAACAGACTAAGAACACCATTTCTAAAAACAAAATATGGTAACATCAGACGAGTCTCTCAATTCAAATATTTGGGTGAAATAATCATGAAAAATGAGTTGAAAAAAACGGCCAATAAGGGTAGATGTCAAAAAATGGAAACTGCATTGAGGCTTACAACAAATAATGCATATCTAAAAACACAAAACTGAGACATTACAACACAGTTATTAAGCCAGAATGTCTATATGGGGCAGAAGCGCTCATTTTGAATAGAAAGAGAGACATCGAGGACATTTAAAAAGGAAAGGAAAGTCCTAGGCCCCAAACAAATAAATAGCACAAAATACGGACTTCGAGAAAACCAAGAAATCAAACAATACACAGATATACATAGTGATATGAGAACAAGAAGACTTAGGTTTTACGGATACATAAAACGGATGAATCCAAGTAGGCTAACTAGACAAACAGTCGAATTTTATGAAAATAGGAGTAGAGCTAAAGTAGAAATAATTAAATGGATTACTGCAATTGAAAAGGACCTAAGATCAGCAAATATTACACAAAGTGAAATTCAGGATAGAGGCTGTTTCAGACGCAAGGTTAACGTTTGGAAGGTTGGCCAGAGAGAAAAACGTAGAAAGACTGAAACAACTTGGTTGGAACAACTTGACGAAAGGAAAAAAACCTCATAGCGAAAGAATGAAATTAGTATGGGCGCAAAAGAAAACTAACAACAACAAACGCCTCTAACTGTACTTCGCGTGGTCCATCAGGGCCCATTCGTGAATAACAATAATAATAAATAGTGCAATGATTGAATATAGAAATAACCGACAAATATAATTTTATAATCGTATTATTACGACGTTGAAAAAATTATTTTGACAGATAAATTTAAACTTATTGTCACATAGTTTGAGTATCCAATTTCACGTCACGTCACGTCGAGGATGCAGTTTTTATTACATTTTCATTTTTCTCATAATAATTATTAACATTATTTTGACAGCTGAATTTAAAGTAATTGTTATACAGTTCGAGTATCCATTTTTTATAAAATTTTGATTTTTCTCATAATAATCTGCACAAACAACTTCAAAAGCTAAAGAAATGATTAAAAATTAACCGACTGATACTATTAGACATGGTTGCCAGAGTTTTCTTTATTTTCTTAAGGGGGTTTATTTGTACATTTTACGCCTCCGCAACCCCTCGTTGGAGTGGATTCTCGTATAACCCTAGTGAATGTCTATGAAGTATAAGAAATAGTTTCGTCAAGTTTCAAGCCTATAGGACATATAGTCAAAAAATGAGAGTGTTTTAATTCATTACATCATCATATGTCTCCCAATTCACCCCTTTGTGAATAGGTTTTTGAAAATTATATTTTTATAGTAGATGTTTATTTATTATAAGGAACATCCCTGCCAAGTTTCAAGTCTGAAGGACCCCCGCAACCTATACCCACAACCCCCTTCAGAGTTGACTTTCACAAAACTCGTCTTAAATCTTAGCTGATCTCTACGTAGCGTTCGGAGATTTCGTGATGAATCGATGATATATATATCATCATCATTCCGTGTCGATCCACTGCAGGATGAAGGCCTCTTCAGCATGTTTCCAACATTCACGGTTCTGGGGTTTCCTCTGCCACTCAGGTCCAATATACTTAACGATGTCATCAATCCATCGTGCTTTCGGTTTTCTTAGCGGACGTTTGCGATCACGTGGTATCCACTCCAGGATTGCCTTGGTCCATCTGTCATCCCATTGCCTCGCTATATGGCCTGCCCATCTCCATTTCAATTGCTTTACTCTTCCAATGATGTCACAGGCTTTCGTTTGTTCCCTGATCCATGCGCAGGACTTTCTGTCTCGTCTTGCAATGCCAAGTATATATCTTTCCATTCTCCTCTAGGCTACCTGAAGTTTTTGAATTGATTGCGATGTGAGTGTCCAGGTTTCACGTCCGTATGTCATAACGGGTAGAATACACTGATCGAAGACTTTTCTTTTCAGGCAAAGTGGGAGTCTGCTCTTAAACACAATGTTGAGCCTGCCAGCTACATTTAACATGCCGTTCTACCTCCGGGGCGGTATTTCCCTCCATTGAAATCCTCTGCCCAAGATATATATAAAGCTGTCCACAATCTCCAAATCCCTTCCTAAAACTAAAATTCTTCTGTCCTGAGCGAAGTTATTGAACATAACCTGACTCTTTTTCAGATTTGTTTTTAAGCCAAATGGTTCGCCAGCCCTTTGCAGTTCTTGTATGCGTCTTTGCAGCTCCTCTGGGTCTTGTGAAAGGAGAACGATATCATCTGGAAATCTAAGATAGTTTAAGTTTGCACCATTGATCTTTACACTATCCTGTTCCCAATCCAGTTTACGGAATACTTCTTCAAGGACAGCCGAGAAAAGAATAGGCGATATTGCGTCACCCTACCGTACACCTCGTTCTACATTAATTCCCACTTCAAGATCATCAAGGTGAATTGTGGCTGTAGCTCCATCATATATCGATCCTAATAGGTTTACATATGCTTTATCTACCCCTTGGCTAAGCAGTGCATCCATTATTGCATGCTTTGAGATGGAGTCAAATGCTTTTTCGTAGTCGATATATGATTGGGTGCGTATATGATTGGGTGCGTATAGACCCGTTTGGATCACGCAAAGCATTCTGACTTATTTTCGAGTGTTCTTTCTGATCCTCTCTGACACCTCTCTCATCCTTTCTCCGTGAATACTCTTTCTCCTCTCCGTCCACTTTGTTCCCGATTTGCTCAAAACTTCGCTCTCTGATGCAACGTTCCACATATGTATTTTGTTTCTGTACGCTCTTCTATTCTCAATCTCTGTCGGACCCATTTGTGCCTTTCCCAGATCAGGTCTGACTTGTGTAATCCATGGTACTGTTGACTTCTTGTATGTATGTAAGAATTCTGTTGGTGAGTCTTGTCGGTGGGAGTCTACTGATATGTCCATAGAATTTCAACCTTCTTTTTGTTATATCCGCCGCTACGTTGGACATTCTCTCTGTGGTCTTTCGAGAATGTAATCTGTATCCTTCCTCTGTCAGTTTTGGGCCGAGAATTTTCCTATATATATATATATATAGGCATGCACATATTAATTATAAAATAAAATTTTATATAACAGTCAAGTGTTAAATATATAAAGATTTTTATTATTATTATTATTAGAAAATACCATCTATACAAGTTGGCAAGAGTTATGGTATTAATAAAAATTGATTTATTGGAAAAATATATAATTGATTTTTATAAGTTATAAATTTATCTCGAAATTATTTTGAATTTTCAACATAAATTAAGATCTTCGATTACACCAAAGAAAAATCGAGATTAAAACTGGTTCCTTGCAATTAACGTGTCACTTAGTGATACACACCCACTGGCCTTAATTGAATAATTTTTCTCGCATAACCAAATTCAATTTAGAAAAGAACTATAATCGATTTTATTCCGAATGGTCCACGGGCGTGGAGGCAACAGTTTTCCTCTAAATTTCGATTAAAGTTTTAGCTCAGTTTGTTTCATTGGAGTTTCTGTTTTCAATATTGAAAAGTCGAAGATTCTTTCAAATAATTTTCTGAACTTATGTTTTCTAATTAGTTTATCTACAATGTTCTTATTATAGCCATTCACTTCAGATACCTCCCTAATTAATTTTAATTCTATGTTATAATTATATTTATTTAAAGGAAAATGAATTAATCTATTTGTCATAAAATTTAAACTAGCCATCTTATTTTGGAAGCTATGATTTGAATCGTTAGGAATGTATCTCGAAGTGGTGGTGGTTTTTCTGAAAATATCAAAATCTAACCTATTTTTATTATTTCTACTGACTAACACATCCAGAAATCGTTGTTTTCGAGTTCATGCTCTCTTGGCATTCTTGGCATTTTTTATTTAAGTTCTTAATAAAATCATCTAAATTTTCATTTTTCGAATCGAAAATGGCAAAAATGGCATCCACATATCTTAACCATACCTTCGGAAAGTAACTGAATTCATCTTTTGCCTCAGTTTCAAATTTACTTATAAATTATATAAATAAATTGATGCTAAGCGCTTCTGGGGTAGACGGAAGCACAAAAATGATACTTTCGAAATCCACATTGATAATTAATTTATCGCATACAGGGTTCCCAAAATTTGATGACCAATTACATTATTTTTCAAAGTTGAAAAAGTTCGTTCTTTCAAATGTGACACTCTGTATTTTATTGGATGGTCGCTATAACTTTCCCTATACCCAACGGTTTTCAACTATCTCCAACGGTTTTCTTGTTAATCCATATGTATTTTTTATCAAAAGCCGATGAAACTCCAAAGACCCTATCTAATAAGGCTTGAATTTGATAGGAATTGAAACAATGTTGATATTATGTCAAAGCAGTATCAGCTCACAAATTCGTGAGGTATCTACTTACAGTTTTGGTGACTTTGTTAATTTTTTCAAGTACAGTTTATAATGGAGAATAATGAAGAATATTCCAATATTGATTTGTTTTATACGTATAGTGAACGTGGACGAATTGTCAAACGAACATGACTCCCGGAAAATTCGTAAGAATCGAAGCTCAGTTTCTGGCAACCCGAAATCACCTGAAGGTCGTAATAGATAATGAAGATAACGAGGTGAATGCGTGGGCTTATTTTCAAGCTTATCCACGGAGTTCAACTCCAGCAGCAGCGCTGGATTTCGATATTTCAAGAGTATCAATCCACAGAATATTAAAACGCCATAGAAAACATAAAATGCAAATCTTTTCTAAGATAATGGTGCACGGATTACGTCTTGGTGATGAGGCAAGATGAGCCGACTTTTGAGTTCATGTGCATAAAAATGTTCGAAGATCCGATATTTCTTCATTAGATTATATGGACTGGAAAAAATCAAACGGAGACAAATTTCTCAGTGATTCTTTTTTGTAATAAATTTGCCTAACGAACAAAATTTTAAAAAGATAAAAATGTTATAAAAAATTGTACAAACTTTTAACGTTAACGTTTCGGAGGGTACTCTCCCCCCGTTTTCAAAAGTAAACTAAAAAATAAATTATATTAATTTGTAATATATAAAGTAACGAGTGAAAGTAAATATATTTTTTTGTGTATGTCAACGATACTTACATTGACAACAATAGATTTTCATGACAGTGACATACTACCAAAAATATATATATATATATATAGGTAATGTGTACTGTCTGATTGTTTATTGTACTGATTGTGTATTCAAATATTTAAATGTGTTTAATTGTATTCTTTAGAATCGGGAACCATATTGAATTTAAATCTACCGAAGGCATAGCAATACAGTTATTTTTATTTAAATTAATTAAATAAAATAAATTAAATAAAGGAAAAAAATATATGAACACGCCACAATCATTCAAACATTATTTAACAATGTCATAAGGAAACATAATTACCAAGACCACTTTAGTTTTAATGTTTTTTGTTTAATTATGGACAATACAAGTAGCATATCAAATGTACGATGAAAATTTATATGGGGCTAAATGATTTCCTAAATGTTCTACCTCCACGTGACAAAGCAAATAGTTGATATGAGCTGGATGGTGCTCCAGCACATTCCATTATAGCTGTACACTAGCAGTTGACCATGATGTTCGAGGATCGCTGGATTGGTCCACAGGGACCCTGGAACTGGCCACCAAGATAATCCAATTTGAAGTCCTTGGATCTTCACCTCTGGGGCCGTATAAAATAACTAGTGTACTCTAGGCTTGTATAAACTAGAGAAGAATTATTGAACCGTGTTCACCATGCGTTCACTAATCTAAGTCCAGGCGAAATTCGGAGGTCTGTTTCGGAAGGAGTATATGACATAGTTATCCAGTGTTTGAACCAAAATGGCGGTCATACAGAACAATTATTGTAATTTTACATTCATTTATTATTTCTTGTAATTATCTTCAAATTTTTGTAAATTTTTCATTTGTTATTACGTTCTAAATTTTGTTATGTTCCTGTTTTGTTTTCGAGTTCTAATTAAAGTGAAATTCTACCGTTTCAGTCATGTTTATTTTGTTTCGAAAAACCAACGATGGTCATAAAATTCTGGACACCCTGTATGCGACAAATTAATTGTCAATGTGGATTTACCATTCCAAAACCATTTACCAAAATAAGATTATACCATTCAAAATTTGCAAAAGAATCAAAATATTAAAGAAACAGTTCAAAATATGTATAGGGAAACTTGATGGAACTCATCATGAATTTTTCTCAGAAATCCAAAAAATTAAATAATAATAATATGTGCGGGTGTTCCATTTAAAATAAAGACGTTACTGGCGACTTCCGGGATAACCGGAAGTGCTATGAGATTGAACATATTTTAAAAGGAAAGAGAACCTTAAATAACGCAGGGGTTCAAAAAGTCAGAATTATAAGTTCTAACCATGACAACTTTTAACGAATGCCTACCGTGAGAAACCTGCTATATTGTATTTGTATGACAACCGTACCTAATGACGCGTGTAAAAATTATGAACCGTGAAATTAACCCAGCGTTAGATAAATAATTAAAAAGTTATCTTGATTCATGCTTTTTAACATTTTGCTATTTGAATACCAATTTTGTTCTCACATTTAAGCAGTCCTGAGTCACTAATATCTATATCATGTCCATGCCCAGGGCATGGTTTTAACAACACGTGGAAAAATCAGTTAATATCCTAAGAAGATTATGCTGTTTGTTTGTTGAAAGGAAATCGTTTATTATAAGCTGTTACGTGAAGACCAAAGCATTAATTCTGAGTAATACGGGTCACTATTAACCGGATTAAGGTAGTACTGTCGGTTATAGAATTACTGTTCAAAATGAAATGAAACTTGTCATATTGGTACATTATAATGAACCAGCTAAATTTTTAAAGAGCTACAGAGAATCAGAAAAAAGATAGTAATAAAAAAAATGCCTTTTATTTCACAAAAAGTACAATCGACAGTGTTACTGTCATACTGTACAATCGACAGTACTACCTGGTGGTAACTTGACTGGTAGGTTTCGATCCATCCATCGCACACTTCCGCACATGCTCCACTGCATCATGCTACAACCATTTGTTTAGCTTGCTTCAAAACAGCTTAAATGGAAGAATCTTTACTTCCTTGGGAGATTTGAAACACCTAGATCAGTTCTTTAGCCAGAAACCTCAGAAATCTACGAGCGCGCATTATGAAGCTGGATATGTGGTTTATGGGGAAAAATAAATTTATAAAGCATTCGAGAAAATTATGTTAGACTATATTGATAAACAAAATTAACTCTAATCAACCTGACTTTGAACCTGATTTTTCATTGCTACTTTAGAAGATATTTGATTATCCCTCATACCAGATTTTTCAAAAAATATAAAGGGAAAGGAGTAAACAAGAAGAAACCTTTTTTTATTTGAGACCACCTCTATATATTTCTTTGCAGTTTTTTCACTGTTGTCATGCTAATTATTGTCATCAACATTAAGTCTTTTATTAATCACCAAACCGGCTGTTTAACTTTATTTTATTTTCCATAAACTATCTACGCAATAAAGATGTAAATTGATATGCAAATTTTTACTTCGTTATTAATTCCGATATAAATGGTATTACTAGTTCACTGGCTTCTATAATTCTTGAAAACCTTGTCGATTTTGAATTTTTAATCAGATAGACAACGAAAAAAAACATGACTTTGAAGTAGATAACGTTCATTTTAATTTGTTAAAAGCTGAAAGGCTTGGCGGACCGATTGAGAAATACCAAGAAATCATAAAATATTAGATTTTTATCTCATACTATTTCTTACTCGCTTATCCAAGCCCTCATATTCTTTGCAGTGTTGAGGATGTGGGATGAGTTTGGCCTCATCCTTTTTTTATCTGCTCTCTGATAATACAGGTCGAGATGATTTTTGTCATTGATCATGACATCATCAACATTGATGAGGATGCGTTTTGTTTAGGCAGTTATTAAAATGCTTTTTCACAGAAACGGCCTACCACCTCCCATTTTCAAGTACTTGCTTCTCCTTTATATCATGGGCTCATTGAAATTATTTCTACCTAACTTTGAATGGGAAAAATCCTCTGCTGTTTGCTGCTCCTTAGGCGTGACCGGATAATTGCTACATTTGCATCATTAAAACAGAAGGGATTTCAAAAAAGTAAAGGGACAAAATTTAGTACCCAAATTTGCCTTCTGCATCTAGGCCAGTTCCTCACAGCCAGGAACTACCGGTACTAATTATGCCTTTAACACGTTGACTGCGACGCAAATCCCATTGGACCAGCTTAAATACATTTTCTGGAGCCGCGCTGGACCTATGGGACCAGCAGGCTTTCACCTACCTGTGGAGCCGTTGGCAAGTTTTATAATGTAATTATAGTTTGTAGGGGACCAGCACGGCCTCAGAGAAGATATCTATAACCATGTTTTTAAATTATTTTTTTTTGTTGTTGTATGGTCCCTCCTGTAAATAAAACAATTCAGTATGAAAAATTAAAAATAGTATTTATTAAAACTGAATGTAACTTTAAAGAAACCATAAAAACCATAAAAATGGGTTTCCTTCGCAATCATCGCAATAGGTGTTAACTTTGATGATGATGCCCGTTTTTTTATAACAATACCTGCAACATCTTCTTGTTTTATCCTTATTTTCACCATCTTTTCGCTGTACATAGTGAATTAGTACCCTTTTTTATCAACAGTTCATTGTCTTTATCAATGTTTTCGTTTTCAACAGTATTTACTAGGTATCTTATTGCTTCCTTTTTGAACTGCGTAATCGTGATATTACTTTCGATAACCTTCTTATATAATACAAAAGTATTTACAATGGAAGTTGTAACTAAAAGCTCAAATGCAATTTTCCTGTACTATTTTACAGATCTACAAAGAGCATTAGAATACGATCCCATTTGATCGGATATATCCACAGAACTTTTGCCCTGATTGTAATTTATTATGATTTTAGATATATTATATACATTTCTACGTATATTTCTTTCTACCATTTCAGTGTCATGCTTTGTAGACGGCATAAGTAGTTCTCTTTGGTCTTTCCACTTTAGTATTGCTATCCCATCTTTGTTCTTCATGGCCACAACTTCACATTTTTTAAGTTTTTTGTTCACAACATCTTTTGGTAGCCCTTTGCGTTTTTTTTATATTGTATCAATGAGGTGAGTATGACAATCAGGCATTTTTTTTAGCCAAGGGTAAACTGGTATATCAATTGTCTGTCACTAAAGTTCTGCCGTCTCCGATAATATCGTGGGAAGAAATGTTACGATAGCTTCTGGAGTTACTCGTTCGCCGTTTTCTTTGCCTGCGTAAATCTTGATATTATATGTGTAGCCTCTGCCTGAACATAACTTAAAAAGTTTGATACCATACTTGTGCCTTTTCGATTTTATGTACTGTTTTATCGGCAATCTTCCTATAAAAGACAACATAATCTCTTATACGTATTTTTCGGGAGTATAAAAGTCTTTATAGTTCTTCAGGAGTTTATCTAATATGATTAGATATATTATCGAATAATCGAATAGTCTACAATAGTTTCATAAAATTGTCTTGGACTTTTGATAGCAAAGTCGATAGCAAAGTCGCAGTCTGGTTTTATTCCAGAAGGTATGGTAAAAGGTGGAATGGCTCTGTACTTTCTTGCTACTGGTCCTCATCTTCCTCCATAGTCTAAAAAAGTAGGTGCCAGCGTTTCTGATGAATCAGACTGAAATTTCCAGCTTCAGGTTCGTTTGGGTTAGGGATGTAGGTACTGCTATGAATTGACTCGTGTTGACAGTATCACATGGTGGAATCGACAATTTTGGTTTACTTTTTATTGCTCTTGGTGGTTCATATAAATCATTGCCCAAATCGTCTTCTGAGGAATCAGATGATCGATATGAAGCTATCAGAGCCTGAAAAAGGCTGTTTGAGTGACTCATCTGAATCTCAATCGAAAAAATTGTTCGCAAGATCTTCTAAATCTTTTTGTGTCAGCAAACAGCAAGTCATACAAAAAAAATATATTTGTTTTATATAAAAGTAATTTTTATTTTAGAAGTATTCTGATGATGGTTCGTTGTATAATCGAAACGTAAATAAAACAATAAAAAATTAAAACTTATTTACACTGACCGAAAATCCCAATAAATAAAAAAATAATATTAATAATATTTTTATACTCTTCAAAGGTCAAATAAAATGATGTTAAAACTTTAAAATGGTACAATTATTTTATCACCTTTAAAAACACTTCTGAAAAATGACTCATTTTGGGGTGTCTAAAGGGATTTCCCCCTTTAATATAACAAACTTTCAAAATTAGTTACAAAGGCATGATTCTTTCTAAGAGCACTAAAGCCTAGAAGACGCTGTATATAAAATATTTGCGTGTAACATTGTGACCTATGCTTTTTTTCCATATTTGCGTATTACTCATTACTGTTTGGGACAGTGTAGCTGTAACAATCTGAATAATTTATGTTACCATCTGGTGCCATCTCAGTTTAATATACGAATTAACACTAATTATGGTAATATTGCAACGATAAACATCCTAAGACCGTTTAAATGTTTTCAGTTTATTTTAAAATGCAAAATATGTTACTCTTTGTGGTCTTTTGAAGTGCGCCAAGACAAACAAAAGGAATACACGTGAGCTATAAGCGGCAGTATTCTTTACAATTTTACATGTTTGCGTTACATAAAATTTTTTGTCACGTTACTATCTTAATGTAGATTTCCTGCAGGCCAACACTAAGCACGCAGAGTGAAGCTTTCAAGATCGTCACATTCGTATTGTCGGACGTGTCGAAAATGAAAAAAAATATTTTTATCCAATGTAGTTAACTTTATTAATGGATTAATGTGACTGTTGTTATTTTAGAAAAGATAATTGGAAGAAAATGTCGCGTAAGTTAGATTGGCGCCGTTGTATTTAATGTCCCTGTAGCTACAGGGCGGGGTAAGAGTAAGGCTACGATCACAGGTCCACATGAATTTTGTAATATTGATGAGAATGATCTTTTTACGTTTTATTTAGGTAGTTATTAAAATGTTCAAGTATCTTCTTCTCCTTTATACCATGGGATCATTGCAATTATTTGTACCTTACTTTGAACTGGACAATGTAGGAATTAGCACAAGATCGTAGAGGGGCTATAAGGGCAGTTTTATTGTTTTCTATAGTTTAGTTTGTTTCTGTCTCCTTTCAAGTACAGTCAAGTGTTTGAGTCGATTTTATATAAAATGACAAGTTTTAGTCGTCGATTTTGCAAAAATCTAGCAGATAAGTTTTGTTATATATGCGGACGATTTATTTTAGTCACAAACCACAAGCTAGATTTATACGAGGAAATCTAAAAGCCTATCTTTTATGTTTTATGTGCCAAATTAGAGATCAAGATAAAAGTTGGGCTCCTCATGTTTGCTGTGTGGGTTGTCATGTAAATTTAGTGCAGTGGATGGGAGAGAACCTACTGACCATGTAAGTGATTGCTACTTTTGTATCACTAAAATAGAAGGGATTTCAAAAAAGTAAAAGGACAAAATTCAGTATCCGAATTTGCCTTCTGCACTTAAGCCAGTTTCTCATAGGCGGAACTACCGGTATCGATTGCGACTGTAACCCTGGACATGTTTTCCGGCGATTATAATTTTTTCATCAGGATCTGATCCGCAACTTCTTGAGAATACCAGTTGTGACCCAACATTTTTAACTACCAGTGAACCTCACTTAATAACACAACTAGAACTGGAAGTTCCTCGTTCCAGACTTCAAGTTAATGGCTTCTCAAGATATGCAGCTGTAGAATTATTTTTGGGGGAATGTGTTTTTCGGATGATTTGGGTATCCGGCAACGGAATGGGTCGTCACCGCATATGAAGCGTTGGGCTGGTATGGATAAGGGGTTGGTATAATGTCGCTAAATCATTCCGGGTGTCGATCCGTTCATTCTGTGAAGAGTCACGACGTTTCTCATTTGGCATTTTCAAGTGTTGTTCGTTTCGAGTAAAGAGTCCAACTGAAAAACTGAAAATGCTAAATGGGATTTTGGCCAAATACCATGACTCTTCACCGACCGACACCAGACAATCCGTGATCTACGAGTTATCGAATATTATCTACCATTTTTGACAGCTACATATGGGGATGATCTCAATTAGTCAATACTAAATTAGTTGATTCCAAATAATGTTGTTAATCAAATAATTGTTTTCACAATGTTCATTAGTTTATTTGTGGTTTATTTCTCAATTATGCTTTTATACATATCTGCTTAAAATAATAATTCTTGTCACAGCGTTTTAATTGGTAAAAGGTCTTTCAAATGGTGAATAGTGTCTTCATTTGAGAGATTTTTAATTCTTGACGACATTTCGCATTTCGACAAATCTCATTTGGCATTTTTAAATATTTGCTATCTTTACACTGTTGCATCAAAAGCTTCCTTGTATCCAAAATACAACCATAAGATTAAAACAAAGTTAACCTTGTGTCTGAAACAGCCTCTATCCTGAATTTTACTTTGTGTAATATTTGCTGATCTTAGGTCCTCTTTAATTGCAGCAATCCATTTAATTATTTCTACTTTAGCTCTACTTCTATTTTCATAAAATTCGACAATTTGTCTAGTTAGCCTACTTGGATTCATCTGTTTTATGTGTCCGTAAAACTTAAGTTTTCTTTTTCTCATATCCCTATGTATATCTGTATATTGTTTGATTTATTGGTTTTCTCGAAGTCGATATGTTGTGCTATTTATTTGTGTGGGGGTCTAAGATTTTTCTTATGACTTTTCTTCCTTCTTTTCAATCTCCTCGGTGTCTCTCTTTCTATTCAAAATGAGCGTTTCTGCCCCATATAGACATTCTGGCTTAATATGTGTTGTAATGTTTCAGTTTTGTGGTTTTAGCTATGCATTTTTTGTTGCAAATATTTTGCGGAGGTCTCAATGCAGTTTCCATTTTTTTAAATCTACCCTTATTGGCCGCTTTTTCCAACCGGTTTTCCATGTTGTTTTTAGAAATGGTGTTCTTAGTCTGTTGCAGGTCATGTATTGTGTCTTTTCAAAGGAAATTTGGAGTCCTACCTTTTCTGTTGTTTTTTTAGGATTTCAATGTGTTTGTGCCGTTAATATATCTTGAGTCAAAATTGTTAAATCATCAGCAAACGCCAGACAATCAATTTTAATGTTGGTTCTCCCCAATTTAATGGGCTGATCAATATTCTGAGCCGACTTTTTTTCACGCCACTCCTGTATTACTTTTTCTAAAACACAGTTAAATAAGAGTGGCGAGAGTCCATCCCCTTATCTCACTCCAGTTTTAATTTCGAAGGGTTCTGAGATGTCACCCATGAATTTAACTTTTGACCTTGTGTTAGTGTTGCTTTAATAATTGCCAGCGTTTTCAGATCTAGTCCTTGTTCTTTCAAAATTTGGAATAAAGATTCGCGGTCAATAGAATCATATGCTTTTTGAAATCCACGAATGTGCAGACGAGATTTTTATTGTACAGTTTTTGATGTCTTAGGATCAACTGTAGATTCAGGATCTGTTCAGGGCAGAATCTGCCCAGTCGAAAACCTGCTTGAGACTTACCAATTTTAGGCTCTAGCTTTCCCTGTGCTCTGTCTAGTAGACATTGAGATAGAATCTTGTTGTTGAATGTTGACATTAAGATAGAACACACCGGGAGAAGAGATATCCCTCTGTAGTTGTTTACATCCGTTTTATCGCCTTTCTTATGTAGTGGATGGATTAGAGCATCTTTCCAATCTTCCGGAATCCGTTCGGTTCGTCAAACTTCTTGTAGAATTTTGGTTATTTCCTTGATTGTACCTGGACCAGCGGATTTTAAAAGTTCAGCAGTGATTCCATCTTCACCAGAAGCTTTGTTATTTTTAGTCGCTTGATTTGCCTAATTGTTTCATCTTCATTCGGTGGTAATGAATCTGGGTTTGTTTGTTTAGGGTTTAGTGTTGATAATCTGTTTAAGGGCTTAGGACAGTTTAGTAGTTCTTCAAAATATTTCGCAAGTTCTTTGCAATTGTCTTGGTTATTTAGAGCTAATTGTCCGTTTTCCTTTTGGAAGCAAAGACTTTGAGGTTGATGCCTGTTAATTTAGTTTTAAATGTTTTGTAAAAATTTCGGGTGTTATTTTTTTCGAAATCTTTTTCTATTTCATTAAGTTGATTGTTTTCATATTTTCTTTTAGTATGTCTAATTAACTTCGATGTTTCTTTTCTTACTTCCAAAAAGATGTAATAATTTATTGCTGTTTTTGACTGTTCTACTCTTTGAATGCTTTACTTCGGCTTAATAGTGCTTGCTCACAAATTTCATTCCACCACAGATGTTTTCTACGTTTTAAGGCACGGTAAAGGGACCAACTTTAAAGTGTTAATAATTTTTTGTTTCAATTCTTGCCAGTTCTGTGCTGGTTGCTTATCAAGCTCTTCTGTTAGGTTAGGTTGATTTTATTTTTATTATATATATATATATATATATATATATATATATATATATATATATATATATATATATATATATACCCATCCATCATATGTTCCAGCATAAATTTGATTTGCTTTTTTCAACCAAAGGTAAACTTAATTAAAATTAAAACACATTAATGCCAGTCATTCAATGTCAAAGTTGAATTACTAACACTAATTTTGTCGTAAGTAACTTTTCTTTTCGTAATGTTATATGAAAGTTATTCCCTTACACCCCGTAAATATATAATAAGCTAAGTAGTATTTTTATAGTTCTGCTAAAATCCCATGATAATCGTTTTTTTTTCCAAATATGTACAGGATGCGGTGCCAAAATCCGGTCAAAATTCAATTTGAAAATCCCGCTGTTCTATACCGCTTGTAGAGGTCGCGATTGGCGTCCAAATGGCTTATCGCATGTACTAAACAGTCATAGTCTCGAAACGGTCACAATGTTAAAACCAAGTGCGGGGTATAACCGAAGAGCTGCGATTATCGAAAGAGTTTGAGATGGACTCTCTGTCACATAAATCATTAGGTTCTTCGGGTATCCGAGATCCACTGTGTATGAGAACTTACAATGAACCCAATGAAAGTTTTGCAACACCTACAAGAAAAACTCACTCGAAGAAGAGCGTTATCAGGACACTCGACATCATTCAACTGGCGCAGGAGCTGATTTTTGAGGATCCAGGGCAGTCGATCAGAAAATTGTCATCGGTTATCGGTGTGAGTGAAAAAACTATGCGTCGAATCGTCGAGGAGGACCGCCGCTACAAGTCTTACACAATTAAAGTGAGAAAAATGCTTTCCGAAGCTGCCAGGACAAAGAGAGTTGAACGCTGCAATCTGCTTGTGTGTTCCTTAAGAAGCAATGCGACCGGACGCTTTAGGTTTTTTTTTCAGACACAAACAGTTTACTGTATATGCGAAAATCAATCGAAGGAATGCTCACTGTCTCGCACATGACTTTAAAGAAGTTCCCATTGTTTCCAGAACAAAATTTCCTGCGAATGTTCACGTGCTAAGTGTAGTATCCAGCGAGGGCGATGTAGTGCTACCAAATTTCTTTAACAAAGAGGAAAATGTCACAAAAGAAGTTTATTTGCGTGTTTTGACAAATGTAATGAAGCTGTGGTTGGAAATTGTGTCTTCTGGAAAGCCATATGTTTTCCAACAGGATGGTCAACAAGTCATTTGGTTGTCGAACAACGTCGACATGTTTTGATTCAAAGAATTGTGGCCTTCCAATTGCCCAGATTTAAATCCTTTGTACTTCTATGTATGAAGCGTGGTTGAAAGGGTCATCAACAAGTCCAGCCATCCAAACGTCGCATTATTGAGAGCAGCTATTGAAGCGGCATTTGCCGATATGGACCGTTGTAAAAACGCATTAAAACGAGCCTGCGAACATTTCAGTCATTCAAGCAGGGGGAGGATATTTTGAGTAAATGCGTTTTTATGAACTTACAAACAATATTGTAAAAAAAAAATTAAACTTTTCCGTTTTTACAATAAAAATTGTTTGAAAAAAATTATTTGTCCGGATTTTGTCGCCGCACCCTCTGTATGTTTCGTTTTCAATATTTTAAAGAACATTTCATAGTTCCCTTATGATAACGATCAATATGCTGACAATATACCCAATATTAACAGTTGTTTAATATAATATTATTCCGTTTTATTGTGTTGTTTCTCTCAGAACGTGATGTACGTCCGCTCCTCCATATTTAACCGCTTTAGTGCCCAGTGACTCACAGAGGAACCGTGTTTGTTTATTATACAGGGAGCTTAAAAACTCAATGTTCCGTGACTATAAAACGATTAAAATAAAATCGAAAGGAAAACTTCTATGGCCGTACTAATTTATATTTTCGATATTGACCGCTTTTATAGTCAGATCCGTTCTTTCTTTGTGCTACTGCTATTGAATCTATATATGGATGGGAAACCTTCTGTTTCACTTTTTTTCTTCAGGGTTAAAAAGCATCTTTGGTTCGTTCGAAGGTGACTTCGCACTATTATTCTAATTACTATTTATTCATCGAATCAGTGCAGACCAAATAGAATTTAGCTTTATCAATATTGCGTGAAAAGTAAGAATATAACAGTGTATGCTATACAGGGTGCTAAAAATAGACTTTTATATGTTTTTTTATTATTTAATATTATTTTGATGAATCAGTTCTATCAAAGGTCTTAGATATGTCCGCGTAAATTACATCGACACGTTGTCGAGCATTTAAGGCATTAGCAACATACTGAGTGAACGTAACCAAGTTTTTTTTTTCTCTATTTGGGTTACAGTACAATAAATAATCACAGTAAACATTACCTATATATATATATATATATATATATATATATATATATATATATATATATATATATATATATATATATATATATATATATATATACATATATATATATATATATATATATATATATATATATATACATATATATATATATATATATATATATATATATATATATATATATACATACATACATATATATATATATATATATATATATATATATATATATATATATATATATATATATATATATATATATTTTGGTAGTATGTCACTGTCATGAAAATCTACTGTTGTCAATGTAAGTATCGTTGACATACGCAAAAAAATATATTTACTTTCACTCGTTACTTTATATATTACAAATTAATATAATTTATTTTTTAGTTTAGTTTTGAAAAAGGGGGGAAAGGACCCTCCGAAACGTTAACGTTAAAAGTTTGTAAAATTTTTTTATAACATTTTTATATCTTTAAAATTTTGTTTGTTAGACAAATTTATTACAATCATTGATATTATTAGAATCACTGAGAAATTTGTCTCCGTTTGGTTTTTTGTTTTTACCCAGTGATTCTTTCTTTACATAAGAACAGGTATTTTTGATATTTTTTGAGTTTTAGATAGTGGCGAAAAACCCAAATAGAGAAAAAAGATATATGAACACGCCACAATCATTCAGACATTACTTAGATTACAGGCATGGGCCTGATATGTTTTTTATTTAGATATTTAGAAAGTAAATATATTAAACTACAACATTCAATTCAAATCAAATTTATACCATGAGGAAAGGTTAGCTATAGATAAATTAAAAAAAGACACATCTACTAAAATATTGCTATCAGACAAAGGTTAAGCCACAGTTATTCTGGACACTACAGAATATAATAACAAAATTAAAACTCTAATTGATGAGAGAAATTACACTAAAATACCTACAGATCCAATATTAAAAATAGAGAGACAAATTTACAATACATTATATAAACACAAACGTGAATTTACAGATCTAGAAAGATCACAACTTACACCACATTATAGTAAACCACCTCATTTCTATGGTCTACCAAAAATACACAAAACTAATATACCACTTCGCCCTATAGTTACTAGTGTAGATTCCCCATGTTATAAACTAGCAAAATTTTTATTAAACATTTTAAATCCACTTTCGGGTAGAACAAATTCACATATTAAAAATACTTCAGATTTTTTAGATAAAATTTCGAACATTAAAATTACAAACAAAAATTTAATGGTTAGTTTTGACGTGGTGAGTTTATTTACTAATGTACCAGTTGATAAATCACTTTTAATAGTGAGAAAGAGATTAGAACATGACACAACATTAAAAGGCCGCAGTAAACTACACATAAATACAATTTTGGAATTATTAACTCTGTGCTTAAAAACCACATATTTTCTTCAATGGGTTCTTCTCTTTCTCCTTTGATGAGTAATATCTTTATGGAGGAACTCGAGAATGACATATTAAATAAATCTCTTAAAAAACCGTTAATATGGCTTAGATATGTTGATGATATTTTTGCTATATGGCAACATAGCATTGACGATCTAAATATTTTTTTACAAGATATAAATTCTCGAGAGCCTACAATTAAGTTTACTTTAGAGATGGAGAAGGAGAATAAATTGCCTTTCCTCGAGACTTTAATATTAAAACAAAGCAACATATTAAACTACAGTTTACAGAAAACCGACAAACACAGATAGGTATCTCAATTTCTTTTCAAATCACTCAAAATCGGTCAAAATAGGAGTAATTAAAAGTTTATGACAGAGAAAAACTGGTTTGTACCGACAGTGATACACTACAAAAAGAAACAAATCACATAAAAGACATTTTAATAAAAAACAATTACTCAAAAATTTTTATAGATAAATCGTTCCTTATATCCGCGGTATTTCTGACACAATTAAAAGAGTAGGAAATAAATACAACATAAGAACGACATTTAAAATAAAAAATACTCTTAGATCTCTATTAACAAAGACTAAACCAAACAATATACAACAAAATACCAAAAATATGGTTTATAAAATTCCCTGCGAATGTGTCAAATTGTATATAGGTGAGACACCTAGACCGTTAGATGTCAGAATAGAAGAGCATAAAAACCTTCTTAGAAAGGGCGATTTTAATAAATCTAGAATTTGTCAACACGCATGGGAATCGGGTCATAAAATAAATTGGAATAATTCCAAAACGGTATTAAAAGAATCGGTTACAAAATACAGTAGATTAAAAGAAACCGCTATAATTAATTTAAATAAAAATAACTGTATTGATATGGCTTCGGTAGATTTAAATTCAATATGGTTCCCGATTCTAAAGAATACAATTAAACACATTTAAATATTTGAATACACAATCAGTACAATAAACAATCACACAGTATACATTACCTATATATATATATATATATATATATATATATATATATATATATATATATATATATATATATATATATATATATATATATATATATATTTGTAGTATGTCATTGTCATGAAAATCTATTGTCAACCCAAATAGAGAAAAAAATATGAACACGCCACAATTATTCAGACATTACTTAGGTTACCAAGTTAGTTACTGTGGGCCTGCTTTTTACAAAACTGTGCTGTCTTAATGAAAGCATACCCTTAATCGCCGGATATACACGATTATCTAGCAAAATTTCAAACATTTTTGAAAATCTGACTGTCACTTTGTTTGTAAACTGGACATAGCTAATTCCCATGCTTCAGGTACATGTTTGCGATGACAACTTATACATTTCTGTGTTCTTAGAGAACACAAACAATCTTGTTTTGTTAATTTTGGCTTCAATTTTTTTATTGTATCCTCAATTTCCTGTTCATCAAAATAGTCATTATCTCCATGATCAGCAAAACAAAAATTATTCCTCCTTCTCCCCAAATGATCAGAAGCAGTTTCATAAACACCAGCGAAAAAATTCGCAAAAGCATTCACAATGGAATTTGGAGTATCAAAAAAATTGTCATCATAAACCATCCTACCTGATATTCTAGTTGAGTTACTTTTATTACTAATATAAGACCAAAACACTCCAGAACCACTAGAAATAGAGTTATGAACAGTTTCTAAATAAATTTTATATGCAATCTTAATTTGTAACTTAATAACGTTTGTAAACTCCTTGTACTTCAATAAATAAACATTCAAGAGTGTTTCTTTATACTTTAATAATCGTGACTTTAATTTGATGTTATTAATTATTTCGGTGGTATACGACTTGGGATATTTCCTCTTAAAAGTATTGTAAAGTGGAACATACGAATCAAATATCTGGTATAGTTTTTTATGAAATTTATCAATAATAGCATCAATATTGTTCAGAAGACATTAATATATATCCACGTAACTGCCTTTTTTAAAGTTGTAACTCTTTATGTGCCTATTATTAGAAAATTTGTGGTTTTAATTAACATATTAATTATAATAAGCAATGGGTGGTAGATATCTCCATCAACCAACGGGGCATTATTGTGCAAAACTCTACAATTATCATTATAGAAAACCAAGTCAAGTAAGCGATTAGAACAATTATATATTAAATTGCACTGGATGAAGTCAAAATATTTTATGCCTTAATTTTACTACTATCTGCAAAATCTGGCACATTAAAATTATCAACGAACAAAACTAACTCTATTGCCATACACGTGCTCCAGTTCGGCAAATTCTTGAAACAACTCACTAAACAAATCTGTCGATAGTGTAGGTGAAATATAAACTATTTACATCCCACTCAATCAACAAGTGCATATAACTTTCAAACCCTGATAAATCAAGCCTCAGAGAATTAAAATTCGACTTACAAGCTAAAAGCGTCCCACCTGCACAAAATAGATTTCACCGATTCAACCTTCTATCCGATCTGTAGACCACATAATCACTCGAAATTTACCATCACAAACATCATCCCTAAGCCATGTTTCAGTTATAGCCACTGTGTCAAACTTACACTGGGAGATCGATTAATAAAACTGAGCAGATTTTGTATTCAGATATCGTACATTCTGGTGCCAAATTAAAAAAAAAATCTATCACAGATCTGATACTGTTGGGGAATGTTAGTTATATTTTAATGCATAAATGCAGCGAAGAATAGAAAGAGAAGAACGCAAGAGATTGAGGAAGGAGTTCAAACGTGGATGCAAAAAGAAAAAATGGAAGCTACTGAAAATGTAAATAGAGGGAATGCAAGAAACATGCGACAAATAGGAGACAAGAACTTTTTAAGTAATGTCTAAATGATTGTGGTGTGTTCATATATTTTTTTTCTTTATTTGGTTTTTTCGCCACGATCTAAAACTCAAAGAAATATGAAAAATATCAGTTCTTATGTAAATAAAGAATCACTGGGTAAAAACAAAAAACCAAACGGAGACAAATTTCTCAGTGATTCTTTTTGGTAATAAATTTGCCTAACGAACAAAATTTTAAAAATATAAAAATGTTCTAAAAAAATATACAAACTTTTAACGTTAACGTTTCGGGAAGTATTCTCCTCCCGTTTTCAAAACGAATCTAAAAATTAATTACATTAATTTCTATAAATTCTGAAAAGATAGGAAGTAAATATTTTTTTGTGTATGTCAATGATACTTACATTGACAATTAGTTTTTAATGACAGTGATATACTACCACAAAAAATATATATATATATATATATATATATATATATATATATATATATATATATATATATATATATATATATATATATAGGGAAGGTTTACGGGGTGATTGTGATTGTTTATTGAAATTCATAAATGTTTTTAATTGTATTCTTTAGAATCGGGAATCATATTGAATTTAAATCTACCGAAGGTATAGCAATACAATTATTTTTATTTAAATTAATTATAGCGGTTTCTTTTAATCTTCTCTATTTTGTTACCGATTCTTTTAATACCGTTTTCGAATTATTCCAATTGATTTTATGACCTGATTCCCATGCTTGTTGACAAATTCTAGATTTATTAAAATCGCCCTTTCTAAGAAGGTTTTTTGTTCTTTTATTCTAATATCTAACGGTCTAGATGTCTGACCTATGTAAAATTTGCCACATTCGCAGGGAATTTTATAAACCACATTCTTGGTATTTTGTTGTGTGTTGTTTGGTTTAGTTTTTGTTAATAGAGATCTAAGAGTATTTTTTGTTTTAAATGTCGTTCTTATGTTGTATTTATTTCCTACTCTTTTAATTGTGTCAGAAATACCGCGGATATAAGGAATTGTGAGGTTAATTGTTTGAGAGTTATTATTTTTGTTATTAATAACTTGTCTGTTTTGTCTGGTATCAAAAGTTTTAAACGATTTTTCTATACATTTTTTTGGGTAATTGTTTTTTATTAAAATGTCTTTTATGTGATTTGTTTCTTTTTATAGTGTATCACTGTTGGTGATAAGTCGGTCACAAGTTTTGCTCTGTCATATAAACATTTAATTACTCCCATTTTGACCGATTTTGAGAGATTGGAAAATAAATTGAGATACCTATCTGTGTTTGTCCGTTTTCTGTAAACTGTAGTTTCTAATGAGTTTTTTTTTTAATATTTAATATTAACAAGTGTCGAGGAAAAAAGAACTTTTTATCAGAACATCAAGAAAATAAAAAGACTCACTCTAGAGATATTTTGATCGAGGACACTGATGGCAAAATATTATCCAGTATGGATAGTATACTAGAACGATATCAATCCAAGAGGTACGGTATTATTGAGTATATGCATGCGAAGTAGCTCAACCCTAGTATTGACACGAACATGCCACCGCTTTAGCAATCCTTCGCAACCAGTGGAAATTGTTAAGCTTTGGCTGAGATATTTTCTCGATTCTCGAACTCAGATTCTCTTTTTTTCTGGTTATCGTAAGTTTTTTAGGCAACAAACTTTAATTTTAGGTAACAATAGGCAAATAATTTTACTAAACTCTAACAAACTATAAGTATTTTATTTACTAACTCAATATATAGGAACAATGAAATAATCCATCAATTATGTGTTATTGATTGACATGTTATAAGAAACCCATAAAATTACCGTATTAGCATGCATAATCTCCCCTTTTTCTACTTAATATAACCATTATTGCACAGGAAAAATGCTAATTTGAAAATCTCAAGGCTTTTCATTTGTAAACTAGCGCTCGCTTTACGAAAGTACAAACATCCTACTTGCCGAGTTGTTTCAAGTTGCGTCTGTACCCGATTATCCACCCAGTTTGACTATTTGTATACAATGATGAAATTATTTAAACAATAGGTTCCGACAGAGATAAATATTCTTTTTTGCATATTTTTCTCTTTCTGAGTAAGTATTAATATTCGAATTATTGGATTGGGAGGCAAAAGTTCATTTTTTGGCAAAAAATTAAATCGAATAAAACAATTTTTTACTTTGTTATTTATCACTTTAATTTTTTAACTTTGTGTGTCTATAGTTTCGTAAAACAATGCTACATTATCAAACACTACTTTAAAACTAAGGTAAAGTGCGTTTCAAGATATATTGTTGATTGACTAGCTGCAATAAACTCTTAACAACCCCTGCCGTAACGAAACCCGGCAAAGTTGCAGAAAAATACCTGGTTTAGTAAGTTTGAAATATTTTAGTTTAGATCGCATTATTTTTTTTAACAGTACAGTTCTATAATTTTGATCGTATTTTTTGTTATTCCAAACGTGTTAAAAATGCGGCGTTCTTGGCAAGGAAAACAATTATCACCCAATAATAAGCAAACTCTTAAAAATGTGTATGTTTATTGAATAGGGTGTTTAATGTAAGTACAGCCGGAGCAGAAACGTCTTCATTAACGAAAACTCCATTGTCTACAGTTAAAAATATAGTGATGAAACGAATTAAAGGTAAAAAAGTCCGTAGTGATTCTGGTAAAACCAAATGCGTTGACGAAAGCGACAAAGAATTAATTCGAAGCAAAATTAATGCTATGTATGAAGAGCAAACTGTGCCTACATTGTACTAATGAAACCAACATTCTTTGCAGCAGAACTAGTCTCCGGAGGATATCAGGAACCGAGATAAAATACCTATTCCGTTTAATAAACTTTTCAATTATTAATGTAAGGCTCAGTAAACTTCACGGATCCATGGTTTTGATACGATTCATTAGGTAGAGTTTTCAGAAAAATATAACATCGTTCAGTTTTAGAATTAGATTAAATCATCCCCTGAGGATGTTAACATGGTTAGCGAAACGGGCGTCGAGAAGTTTAAAAAAGTGATTTGGTGTTTAGGTGTAAATCTCTTCCAGTTTAGTATTTAATCATTAGATTGAATCAATCTGATGATGCTAAGATGGTAGCGAAACGTGCGTCGAGAACTTTAAAAAACTGATTTGGTGTTTACTGGTAAATCTCTTTGAGTTTATAGTTTTCTTTTATCACGATACGTTTTATGCCTTCCATAAAGTACCACTGGGCCTCTGTAAAACATTCCTATCTGATTTGATTCATCCGGTGATTGTCTTTCCCTTTTTCAAATAATCGATAGGCGATAATTACGAATCCTGGAAAATATTCGCGAATTGTAGTGTCAATAATTCCTGAACTACACTCGTATTATACACGTTCGAATATGAACGTCTCTAACGATGCCTATGCAGATGTTTATTTTAAATATAGAAATATTAGCCACTTGAACGAGAATTTGTAACGTGATATGGGATATGTTTTATGTCTTTACGATGACCAGTATAGATTCGAACACTAAAATGATGGAACAAAATGCAAATGACGATGTTGTTAATACTCGTTAGTTGGTATTTTAATGTATTTTTATAAATGCTACACTGTATCAAATTAAAAGGCTTAACTGTTTGATAGAAATAAAAAAAAAATGATTCTGTTGTGACCCATTGGCGAACAGGTCAGAATTTAGGAAAATTCAGTTTTTTGCTTCATTGCCCTTTTAAATTACTTGAAAATAAAATAAAATATTTTTACAACCTTTTATTCCATACATTTCAGTATACATTCGGTTTATTTTTTCACAGAAAAAAAGGAACACATTATGTCGTTTAATGTCAAAGTTGAAATTACTAGCACTAATCTTTCACAACACGTTTTAACAGATTTACACCTCATGTTTTCAATTTTAATGACCTCTGTGAGGCCGAGCGTTATTCGCAATCCCTTAGAAAGTCCGCCTTTCCCCTTACGGGGTGTGTTGGGCTTTTAAGTATAGTGCTTTTCAATGCTTTTATAGTGCTTTTTCAGTGCTTGCCAATAAAACTATTCCTTTCGGCACAATAAAAATATTCCTAGTTTCTTAAAAGTTAGTAAGTAAAAGTTAAGTATTTAAATTATGATTAAATTATTATTTTTATGATTACGTATGACTAAAACATTGTTTATTGGTTTGTGTATTTTGAATTTATTAGTATAATGAAAATAAATAAATAAAGGTACCTATTAGTACAATAAAAATTATAACTTAAATTTAATTATACATTTAATTCGGTTTCACTCTCACTATCACTTTGATCTACATTAATAATAAGTGGTTTTATATTATTAGTAAATGATACATAGGAATCTTCTATTTTAATAACATGGTTAGTCGAATGTATCCAACTTTCTTTGGGAATACTATCTACAACCTTCCTAATTAATGTTGCAGCACTTGCACTTAGAGTCCATATAGTTAAAACTGAACTTAAAATTTAGTGTTATTTGCATTAGGAACTTTCTTTTTTTGGTGGATATGACAATTAACATTGCCTATTACAATTACGCTTTCCTTAGGCACATTTGGCAAAAGGCTATTTATAAACCAATCTTCAAAAAGTTCTGCTGTGGTATCGTCATGGTAGTCCAAAGATGAATGTATAATATTTTTGGAGGACAACCGTAAACAATTTAGAACCCATCCATTCTCGGAACCAGCATGTAAAATTGTAATTATTTTTCCCTTGTTCGCTGGGGCTTTGGTTTGGTACTTTCTTGATGTATCTACATATCCTTTTGTTGGCGTCTCATGTGTATCGAACCATGTTTTATCAAGGTAGATAATGGGACGATTTTCTAATCTGTATTTTTTATAGAGTTTAAGTAGTCAAAACGCAATCGTTGCAATTGTTGTGATTCCATTTATATTTGTCTTTTATTAATGGTCCGATATGCAAAATCCGTTTGAGATAATATTCTCCGGAGGCTGGTTCTGCAGCAAAGAATGTTGGTTTCATCTTTCCTTAGTCGCTGTTGCAATGAATGCAATATAGACACAGTTTGCTCTTCATATATAGTATACATTTTGCTTCGAATAATGAAGACGTTTCTACTGCGGCTGCATTTACATTAAGCCCCCTATTCAATAAAGAAACATACACATTTTTAACAATTAATAAATGTTTACAATTAATAAACAACGATAAATGTTTTTTTTTAATTAGCACTACCGGAGGCACAATGCAAAAATACGATCGAAATTATAGAACTGCACTGTTTAAGAAAATAATGCGAACTGAACTAAAATATTTTGAAATTAATAAACCAGGTATAAAATTAATTCTATCTTTTTACCTGTTATTCTATTAGGCCCGGCCCCGTTTACGTTTCTTGCAACTTTGCCGGGTTTCGTTATGGCAGGGGTTGTTAAGAGTTTATTGCAGCCAATCGGTCAACGATATACCTTGAAACGCACTATACCTTCGAGCTTAGTTGCGCTAAACGTCATTGAGAGAAATGCTAGTTTTTGTGGATACGCATAATTGATTTGAAATTTCAGAGTGGTCTGTCTATTAACTGTGTCGTTTTTATTAACTGCTGTTTATGAAATCGAGACTTAGACTACATCGAGTAACAAACGCAAATCAAATTTTGAGGAAAATTGTCATACGGCGAAGTCAAGAAGGATAGTTGGAACTTCAAGTAGTCACTTTGAAGGCCATCACGTCCTGGCGGGGATCTGAAGGTTCCGGTCATTCTGAAGCCGATGAAATTGGAAATAACTATGTACCCGAACGAAGTGACTATGATACCGACTATGATAAAGGAGTATCCATTTCTGAAGATATGCAGGAGAGGAGGTTCTTTTGTCTAATTTTCAGTCGTATTATGGAATGAATAGATGCAAATGGGTGAAGCATCAACCAAACAGATCTGTGCGAACACCTCAACATAATATAATTACGCGGCAGTCCTAAAAATTGACAGAAAATTATGAAAAGGATGGGTACCCCATTTTTTGACGATGATATTTTAGACGAGCTGTTGAAGTGGACTAACGTAAAAATGTCGCCGTGCAGAAAAAGTGAAAGTTTTTGTCCCTGTATGACATCTCATGTAATATATTTTTTATTCGCATAATCCTCACTAACGTCTCTGCATAGGTTTAACACGTTTTAAGCTGTGCCCACATCAACACGAATGTGCGTTGTGCGGGCTGTATGTATTGTATGTGCCTGCGCGGCAATGTAGACACAGAAAGTCACACAAAAATATTAATGCCGTGCAGCACGCACACGAACCATCTGTTGTCCTCCAAGATAATTCAGACAAATTGTTCCAGTAAATTCAACACACTCGCAAAATTTGATTGGTGTGGACCCAGCTTTACATGTTTATAAATTAAATAAATATTAGATTGTAAAAATATGTCCCCTCCTTTATTTTCTCACCACCGACCCCCTGTAACAAAAAAAAACTGTTCGGGTTACAGTAATTAGCTTATAATTTTCGGATTTAGGACTACAAAATACTTTATATAAACCTATTTTCATCAATTCCAGTTCATGGATTTCTTACAGTTTGTTCTTTGAATACTGTCATATGCATCCAAAGCTCAATTATTATTATTATTTACACTTTTAAGTGTACTTTTTAAGTTTAAAGTTACTAATATTTATATTTTGATCATGTTCAACTGTATCTTGAGCAACATAGGATTTTTCATCTCTCCCATATTTAATGTCAGCAATATGTTCTTTATATCAGATTAATATGGAATTTTTGGTTTGTCCAATATAGCTTCCATCACAATATTAACAACTAATTTTGTAAATCCTCGATTTTTCATCACCTGAATGACATTATTTTCGGCAGTTAAATATTGAAAATTCATTTTACACTCGTTATTTTTATTGTTATTATTCACAGATGGACCCCTCCTTTGCGCCCATACTAATTTCATTCTTTCGCTATGAGCTTTTTTCCTTTAGCCAGACCAAGTTGTTCCAGTCCTCCTACATTTTTCTCTCTGGCCAAACTCTCAAACGTTAACCTTGTGTCTGAAACAGCCTCTATCCTGAATTTCACTTTGTGTAATATTTGCTGATCTTATTAGGTCCTCTTTAATTGCAGCAATCCATTTAATTATATTTACTTTAGCTCTACTCCTATTTTCATAAAATTCGACTATTTGCCTAGTTAGCCTACTCGGATTCATCCGTTTTATGTGTCTGTAAAACTTAAGTCTTCTTTTTCTTATATCGCTATGTATATCTGTACGTTGTTTGATTTCTTGGTTTTCTCGAAGTTGTTATGTTGTGCTTTTATTTTATTTTCGTCGTTATGTTGTGCTTTTTATTTATTTGTTTGGGCCTGAGATTTTTCTTATGATTTTTCTTTCCTTCTTTTCAATGTCCTCGATGTCTCCCTTTCTATTCAAAATGAGCGTTTCTCTCGCATATAGACATTCTGGCTTAATAACTGTGTTCTAATGTCTCAGTTTTGTGTTTTGAGATATGCATTTTTTGTTGTAAATATTTTGTGTAAGTTTCAATGCCGTTTTTATTTTTGACATCTCCCCTTATTGGCCGCTTTTTCCAACCCATTTTCCATGATTATTTCACCCAAATATTTGAATTGAGAGACTCGTCTGATGTTACCATATTTTGTCTACCTTTTCTGCTGTTTCTTTTAGGATTTCAATCTATTTTTGTGCCGTTAATATATCTTGAGCCAAAATTGCTAGATTATCAGCAAACGCCAGAAAATCAATTTTGATGTTGGTTCTCCCCAGTTTAATGGGCTGGTCAATATTCAGGGCCGACTTTTTTTCACGCCATTCCTGTATTATTTTTTCTAGAACACAGTTAAATAAGAGTGGCGAGAGTCCATCCCCTTTTCTCAGTCCAGTTTTAATTTCGGAGGGCTCTGACATGTCACCCATGAATTTAACTTTTGACCTGGTGTTAGTTACTGTTGCTTTAAAAATTGCCGGCGTTTTTAGATCTAGTCCTTGTTCTTTCAAGATTTGAAATAAAGATTCGCGGTCAATAGAATCATATGCTTTACTGAAATCTACAAATGTTCAGACGAGATTTTCATTGTACAATTTTTGATATCTTAGGATCAACTTTAGATTCAGGATCTGTTCAGGGCAGAATCTGCACGGTCGAAAACCTGCTTGATTTTCGCCAAATTTTAGGTTCTAACTGTCCCTGTGCTCTGTCTAGTAGACATTGAGATAGAGTCTTTTAACAAACTGGGAGAAGAGATACCCCTTTGTAGCTGTTTACATCCGTTCTATCTCCTTTCTTGTGTGGTGGATGGATTAGAGCATCTTTCCAATCTTCCGGAATTCGTTCGGTTCGCCAAACTTCTTGTAGAATTTTGGCTATTTGCTGATTGTACCTGGACCAGCGGATTTCAAAAGTTCAGCAGTGATTCCATCTTCTCCAGAAACTTTGTTATTTTTAAGTCGCTTGATTTGCCTAATTATTTCATCTTCATTCGGTGGTAATGAATCATTTTTTGTTTTGTTTTTTTTTGTTTTGTTTGTTTGTTTGTAGTTTGTTTAAGGGCTCAGGATAGTTTAGTAGTTGTTCAAAATATTTCGCAAGTTCTTTGCAATTGTCTTGGTTATTTAGAGCTAATTGTCCGTTTTCCTTTTGGACGCAAAGACTTTGGAGTTGATAGCTTGTTAATTTAGTTTTAAATGTATTGTAAAAGTTTCTGGTGTTATTTTTTTGAAAATCTTTTTCTATTTCATTAAGTTGATTGTTTTCATATTTTCTTTTAGTTTGTTTAATTAGCTTCGATCTTTCTTTTCTTACTTCCAAAAAGATGTTATAATGTATTGCTGTTTTTTTGACTGTTCCACTCTTTGAATGCTTTACTTCGGCTTAATACTGCATGATCGCAAACTTCATCCCACCACGAATGTTTTCTACGTGTTTGTAAAGGTACGAACTTTAAGGCTGTTTTAATAATTTTTTGTTTCAATTCTTGCCAGTTCTGTGCTGGTTGTTTATCAAGCTCTTCTGTTAGGGTTGGTTTTGTTTTCGTAGGGTCGAACTTTGGTATTACCAATTATGGTCGATTTTGAATAAGTTTTCGAGGTTTTAAGCTAAGTTTGATTCTAGTCAAGTAGTGATCTGTGTCTATGTTAGCTCCTTTCCTGACTTGAACATTCAAAATCTCTTTATAATTGGGGTACGAAATTCACCCATGTACGTGTTTGGGCACCTCCAGGTCTTTTGTTTTGTTATTTTCTTCTTAAAATGGGTAGACATTATTTTTAGATTAAACTGCAATCAATCAATCTTTTACCATTATGGTTAGTCCATTTATGAGCGGGAAAACTGCCAACTGTTTTCCTGTACCTTCTTTCTTTCCCTAGTTGGGCGTTGAAATCACCCAATAGGATTTTTACATGGTTAGAGGGAATTTTAGAGATAGTCTTTTCCAGAATTTCCTAGGACTTATTCTTCGTTAACTGGGAGGTGTGCATTGATTAATGTATAATTTTTGTTAGCACACTTGAGGGATAGTGTCATAAGTCGATTATTCACTGGCTGGACATTAGTTATAGAACCAAGAATGTTTCTTGAGATAGCGAAAGCAACACCGAGATTTGGTGTATTTTTGAGTCTTCTTTTGTCTGTTTTGCTTTTAAAAAGTCTGTAGTTGCCGAATTCCATGGTGTTATCCTCTGTCAATCTGGTTTCTTGCAAAGCTAAAATTTGGATTTGTTGCTGATTCACTATTTGCCCCAATTCGTGTAGTTTTCCTGGGCGCAGGAGAGAATTGATATCTACCGTTCCAAAGAAAGTTTTTGTTTTCGGTTTCAGACGTTGGACATAGGTCTCCGACTCCCTCTGAAAGATTTTGCATTTAAGCCCGGACGCCCCACAATCCGAAAGTTCGGTTGTACCAGCAAAGCTGGAAGAGGACTGTGTACCTCCTGGGGTAATTTTGTAATTACTAGAACGCTTCATCTTGTACTTTGAATTAACGGTTTGAACCATGGCGGTTCAGAGGTTAAGACTGGATGGGTTAGTTCCAGAATTTAAATATCAGCCGCACCACTGGTGAACAGACGCTGACCACTCAACCGCTTAATACAAGTCAGACGCTAAGTGGATTTAGTTTTTTGCCTTGGTTCGGGGCTGCTTATTTTGAGATATTCGCAGCTGTCCATTAATATCTAATGGAACTTTCACTATCCACCACCCGTGAGCCGTTATTTTTATATTTATATAAGTTTTTTTTACCAAAAATTAATGGGGTCGGTCATGCTTCTTCAAAAAACGCTCCATTCCCGTAGACCATGTTGTACAATATGGTACACTTTCAAATGTCTCTAATACTATGTAGTAAATTATTGTATAATAATGATTTCATCGTAAATAACCTGAAGTAAAATGTAACATAACAAATTAATTATTACTAATTTTGAATATTTATTGATGATTGATGATAATTAGTCGCGTCATCGTCTCGTATGACAATTTTATATAATTTCTGCGATAATTATGAATGTCCATTATACCAAATTATATTAATTTTTATTGAATATGAATTTATTGAGTATGTTTAATATTGCGAATAAAATTGTTAGTCAATTATTATGGCAACTAAATTTGTTGAAAATGCAGAACGTTTTTGTGGTAATCGTAGGCGATCTTGTATAAACATGTTTTTTAGCTGCAAATGAATCATGGATGGTCGGTCGAGTAGTGAATGATTAGTTGCTCTATCTGGTATTCAATATATTCAGTTTGATTTTTAGGAAAAATGTTCTTATTTACCTGTGAAACATTGTCCAAAAGTCAGTTACTGTGTTTTTTATTATTTATAAATTGACGTTAGTAACTTATTATAATGACTGTGTCCACTGACAGGATATTTGTTATTGATTGATTTGTTCGTTACTTTGTGATAGTTCATTTTTTAAAAAAGAATAAAACATTTTTTTACTTTGTTATGATTCTTTCCATGATTATTTCACCCAAATATTTGAAATGAGAGACTCGTCTGATGTTACCATATTTTGTTTTTAGAAATGGTGTTCTTAGTCTGTTGCAAGTCATGTATTGTGTCTTTTCAAAGGAAATTTGGAGTCCTACCTTTTCTGCTGTTTCTTTTAGGATTTCAATCTGATTTTGTGCCATTAATATATCTTGAGCCAAAATTGCTAGATCAGCAGCAAACGCCAGACAATCAATTTTGATGTTGGTTCTCCCCAGTAATGGGTTGGTCAATATTCATTCAGGGCCGACTTTTTTTCATGCCACTTCTGTATTACTTTTTCTAGAACACAGTTAAATAAGAGTGGCGAGAGTCCCTCCCCTTGTCTCACTCCAGTTTTAATTTCGAAGGGCTCTGAGAAGTCACCCATGAATTTAACTTTTGACCTTGTGTTAGTATGGCTTTAATAATTGCCAGCGTTTTCAGATCTAGTCCTCGTTCTTTTAAGATTTGCAATAAAGATTCGCGGTCAATAGAATGATATGCTTTTTTGAAATCCACAAATGTACAAACTAGATTTTTATTGTACAGTTTTTGATGTCTTACGATCAACTTTAGATTCAGGATCTGTTCAGGGCAGGATCTGCCCGGTCGAAAACCTGCTTAATATTCACCAATTTTGTCACCTGTCAACCTGGTTTCTTGCAGAGCTAAAATTTGGATTCGTCGTGTAGTTTTTCTGGGCGCAGGAGAGAGTTGATATTTACCGTTCCAAAGAAAGTTTTTGTTTTCGGTTTCAGACGTTGGCTAGAGATCTCCGACTCCCTCTGAAAGATTTTGCGTTTAAGCCCGGACATCCCAGAATCCGAAAGTCCGGTTTACCAGCAAAGCTGGTAGAGGATTGTTTACCTCGTGGGGTAATTTTGTAATTACTAGAATGTTTCATCTTGTACTTTGAATTAATTAAAGGTTTGAATCATGACGGTTCAGAGGTTAAGACTGGAAGGGTTAGTTCCAGAATTAAAATCTCAGCCGCACCAGTCAGACGCTAAGTGGATTTAGTTTTTTTTGCCTTGGTTCGGGGCTGCTTATTTTGAGATGGATCTTTCACTATCCACCACCCACGACCCGTTCAGTACCTTAGGCGAGGTATACTGGGATATATATATATATATATATATATATATATATATATATATATATATATATATATATATATATATATATATATATATATATATATATATTACATATATTTTCGTGACGATTTAATATTATTTTTTTTTATTTATTGGGCCCTTCTGTTAATTAAGTTATTATTTTTTATTGTTTTGTTTATGTTTCAGTTTAATAATAAACTATCTTCAGAACAATCCAAAATATCTAATTAAACAATTAATTTCCTAAACTTTTTAAATAAAATATGACATTTTTTTCAATTTTTCAATTGAAAATTGAAAAAAAAAGTTTATATTTTATTTAAAAAGTTTGGAAATTAATTGTTTAATTAGCTATTGAGTTGTTCTGAATGGTTTGTTATTAAACTGAAACGTAAACAAAACAATAAAAACATAATAATTGACTAAAAAGCCCAATAAATAAATAAAAAGCCCAATAAAAATAATATATATATATATATATATATATATATATATATATATATATATATATATATATATATATATATATATATATATATATATATATATATATATATATATATATATATATATATATATATATATATATATATATATATATATATATATATATATATATATGAAATTAAATTTTCAAAAAATTAAGATAATTTAAAAATGGTTGAAGATATCACCTTCAAAATCGGGCTAGATAAGCTTTCAAAGGTGACAAATCCGAATTTGGTATTAGCTTGAGCCTAGTTTTTAGAGGGCGCTGGCTACCTACTTTGTGAGGAATTAACTCCCACATATTTTTGTAGCTTATGAATATTTTGACTTCAAAATAAACAAGAGTCATAATTTCCACGTAAAAAAGGTACGTTTGGTGAATATCGATATCTCACGCCATTTGCGAGATATTCATGTTTGAATATTCCATTGCACATCTTGTGGATGGCTGAAAAATATACAATTCACAAAGTCTGCCTTGAATGTTGTGTACATTTTATTACGTCTCGATGACAACTGTCATTGTTTTCTATCTCTCCTATTAAACGTAGGTGGAAACAAGTTTTTCCAATCTTGAGTTGGTATTAAATAATTTGTAAAAAATGCCCAGACTTAATCAATTTCCTAACCGTGATTTAAGGGATATGCTCTGCGTTTATGCGCAAGTAACTTACAATAGTCGCGCCGGTAGAAGATATGAAGAGCTCTACCCAACCAAAATCATCCCAGATCGACAAATTTTTCAAAGAATTTTCACTCAGGCGAAACAGGTTCATTTTATTACAACAATTCTGGTGGACAATCGAAATGGATAAATGGACATTTTCCTGAACTAAGTACTAAGAACTAAGTTAAAAATTTATTGCCACAAGATTTGCCTATAGCAATTTAGGATTGCATAAAGAAAAACAAAGACCCCATTCTCCTGAGAAAGATATTGTTTACTGAGTTTGCAACTTTTATCAGGCGCGTAATTTTTAGCTGGCGAAATAATCATATTACGCCGTGAAAAACATTCGATGCGGCATTATCGACAATTTTTTAATTGTCCCATTTGAATTTCCGCAAAGACTGAATGGAGATCGACATACGCAGTTTTTAGAAACTTAAGACAAGACATGTGGTTGGTGCAAGATGGGGCGCCACCACATTTTACTGTTGTAGTGAGAAATCATTTAAATCAACGTTTTCCACATCGATGGATTGACCAAGGGAACCTTTTTTACGTGGAAATTATGACTCTTCTCTATTTTATTTATTTATTTATTTATTTTTCAACGGGCAAAGCCCAATTACAATATTATTAAACCTTTTATTAAAATAAATTCTAATTAATATAAAGATGATTAATATAAAGATAACAGTATACTACCTAATTTTACATAATTACCCCCCACTCAACCACCACCCAAAAATTAACACACACCTGACTCAGGAATGAATTATAAGATCCAAAGAAAAAGATAAAGTTGTTTTGGCCATAGTTAGTTCGATGGACAGGATAGTGGAAACTGTAAGTGGCTCTTGTAGTTCTCAGTGGAACATGAATATTAATTTTTTCAAGGAGTTCAGGGGCCAATACCCTTCCATGAATGATCCTATAAAGTGTTATAAGATCCCTTCTCCTGTGACGAACAGTGATGGGGACCATATTAAGCTGGTTGAGTATTTCAGAATCCTGATAATTATCGTGTATGTTTAGCTTGTAGGCCACTTGCTTTAGAAACTTGTGCTCAACAGATTTAAGAGCATCAATATATACCCCATAAAAGGGGGACCAGACAGAAGATGCATACTCTATATGTGGACGTACAAGGGAACAGTAAAGGGTTTTTAAAAATTGAATGTCATTGAAGTCTTTGGTACATCTTTTAATGAAACCAAGTATTTGGAAGGCCTTATTGACAACATTGTCCAAGTGAACTGAGAACTGCAAATCTCTCTCCAGGCTGACACCAAGGTCCTTGATAATGGATACTTTGTCTAGGATATGATGATACCACGAAAAAAGGTCATTGCCTTGCATTTAGATGGATTTAGTGTCATACCGTTTCTGTGACACCAGTCAAACAGAGAGTTCAGATCATATTGAAGTTTGTCACAGTCTTCCTGGGATCTAACAATGCAACTAAGCTTTAGGTCGTCAGCAAACAGTAAGTAAAGGCATGAAGTGAAGCACTCCCCGATATCATTCATGAATATAATAAAAAGAAGTGGCCCAAGGTGTGAGCCCTGAGGTACTCCAGATGTAGCCAGAAACACTCTGGAGAGAAAACTGCCTATTCTGACAAGCAATCTGCAATTGGTCAAGTAGCTGCGAAATCAAGATAGTAGGGGCTCGGCAATCCCCATAAGCCAAAGCTTATGTATCAGCAGGTCGTGGGGAACATTGTCGAATGCACCAGAAAAGTCCGTGTAAATTGTGTCCACCTGGAACCCTTTTTCCAATGCATCCAGCAGAAAATCAGTTTGAGTAAGAAGGTTCAACTCGGTGGATTTACATGGTCTAAATCCGAATTGCTGCCGCAATAGATCAGGCTCCAGAAGGGGGGTTATAAAGTCGCAGACCAAGCTCTCAAAGACCTTGGGTACTGCACTAAGTACACTAATAGGGCGATAGTTGGTTACAGAAGCTTTGTCACCAGATTTATAGATTGGCTTTAAAAAGCTCTCCTTCCTGAAGTCGGGGAATTCACCAGTCTTAAGAGAAGCATTAAAGATGTGGTACAACGGTCTAGAGAGGTTAAAGCCACATTTTTTAAAAATAGTGTTGGTACTCCATCTAGTCCAGGGCCGTTGTTGATGTCTAGATTTGACAATTTAGTGAATATATCAGATATCTGAATGTGGTGAAGAGGTATATGGATGTTGGAAGTAGGAGATACATGATTAGGAATATTAGGTTTCTTAGTTGAGTAGACAGAGGAGAAGTAATGTGCAGACATATTAGCTATTTCTTCACCAGAGCAACCGGTCTTGTCTAGGTAATTAACTTTATTAGGAAAAGCACTACCCTTTCTCCTGTTGTTTACAAATGACCAGAATTTCTTTATGTTTGATCTAATGGCTGTTTCGGTACAGTGAATGTATTGTGAGTAGCATTCCTGAGTAAGGTTTTTACATAAATGGCGCAACCTGGAAAACTCCCGATAATCCTCACCTGACTGGGTTCTTTTATACTTTTTATGCAATTTTTTCTTTGGTATTATATTGTTTTTCAATTCAAGAGCGAACCATATGGGAAATTTCCTGGCGGAGAACTTTTTTAATGGTACAAATATATCAACTGCCATAAAGATAATTTCATAACAAATGTTTAACATAGTATTAGGAGGCTTATTAATAAGTAAGCAGTCCCAGTCAAACTGGTCTAAGAATGGAATAATTTGTTGATAATCTGCAGATCTAAAATCCCTATAAAGCCCACCAAACCCGAGGCCATCCTCCTCACTGTCCGGGCCAGCACCTAGTTTAATACTAAGAGGTGGGTGCACAACAGGAGGAACCAAAAAATAGTCTGCCAACTCAACTTCAGTTGTAGGATCTTGACTCAAGACCAGATCCAGCAGGCTGCCATGGGATGTAGTATGTGAATTAAGTTGAAATAAGTTATGAAAACTGCATGTGTTAGACATAATTGGAATGCAAGCAACCTCCATAGGTCGTGCACCGAAACCAGATGTGCCAAGTGCTCCCCCATGCCAGTCTCCATGCGTTAAGTTAAAGGCACCAATTATATGCGGGTTGCAATTGGGCATTTTAAGGGCAAGAAAATCTATGGTCTCAGAAAAGCTAGAGTATAATGCTGAAGGTGCATTGGGTGGGATATATACAGCTCCAATGATGTCAGTGTTTTTGGATCCCACAGAGACAAAGATCTGCTCGACCTTGTTGTTAGGAATTTGAAGACACGCACTGGGTATTGATTTATGTACAGCTATTAGGACACCTCCACCCCTCTTAGAGGTACTGGTATAGGCAGAACGATCATTTCGATAGATATTGTAGTCCATGAAACCAAGTTCAGCATCATAAATGCCATTATGCAACCAGGTTTCTGTCAATATAAATATGTCATAAGGGATGACTGGTGAGCTGACTTGAAGTTGATTAAGTTTTGTTCTCAAACCTTGAGCGTTCTGGTAGTATACTGAAAGATTGTTGGATGAGTGAGCGACTGTCAGTTTTTTTGTACAATTTTAGGTACACCCTGATGATATCTAAGCATTATATTGTTTTCTCCATTAACAGTTTTTTGTCTAAACTCTTCCTTTATCTTGGCCTCGGCTTCATACTGCATTTTTGTCAGATCCATTCCTAAGTAAATTTTTCTGCCTTTTAGCTTGGTTCTAGAACGGATTACCAGCTGAGCCTCTTCCTTATTTTGAAAGATGACCTTAAGACTTCTATAGCCATTTCTGTTAGGTTTACCAATCCTGATTGCATTCTTTACTTCGACACTACGGATGTCAAGAGCGTTGAAAAGAACCCTTACATCATCCAAGTCCTGTCTTTGATCAGGCAGGTTGTAAATTATAATATTGCTAGCTCGCCATTCTCGCTCTTGAAGTTCTTAAAAATATCGTTATTAGGGGGCGAGTTTGGTGGTATATTTGAGCTGTTGGTGGCAGGAGTCAATGGTATTTGTTGCATATCATTATTTAATGCTATGAGCTCGGCCTTGATTTGGTCAATGGCCTTCAAAACAGTAGGTATCTGTAGCAATCCCGACTGACAATCCCGACACAGAAATTTTAGTGTGCGTTGATTTTTAAGTTCAACAACACGGATCTCGGATGCATTTAAACCTGAGCAGACAAGCTTGTGAATAGCTCTTTGGGAGCTGTCACAATTTGTAAGAAGCTTATGGTTAGTTTCATCAACATTACACTTGAGGCACATCATGGTAAAGTAAGGTTAAGAAATCCAGACAACACAGAAAGTTGGAGAAAGTTTTAACTAACGATACACTCCAATCACAAAACTAAATAGAGTGGATTGCAACAGTTTTTATTAATTATTTGGGTAAAATACTAATTATTCGGGGAAAAATAGTTTAACAACCACACTTGTAAAACAATAACACATAACCTTTTGAAGTCAAAATATTCCCAGCTTTATAGGGTAAAAAAATATGAGCGAGTTAATTGCTCACAAAGTAGGTACCAAGCGCCCTGTAGGAACTAGACTGAAACTAGTATCAAATTCGGATTTGTCACCAAACTCATTTTGAACCCCGATTTTGAACCTGATATTTTAAGCCGTTTTTAAACTATCTCCATGTTTCGAAAATTTAGTTTTGGTCTCTACTATCACCAGTTGCTCTATGACGGATAAGTTATGGGGCACCCTGCATATTAAAATTAATTTCATTCATTAAAAGTCCTGAACGAAATAACAGATAATTAAAATTTTGTTTGTAGTAATGTTAAAAATTGACAAGATTACGTTTATTTTTGCATTTCTCACAACGTATGTTTTTTGTGTAACAGTTTAAGACCTAAACTAGATTAAAGAGAGAAAATTAAAAAAGTAAAAGTATCAACGGTCTGAATTCAAATACAGCAACAGCAGGATGGCCTCTGACCTATCGGTCATAAAAACCTATTATGGCATCATTTAACAACGACAAGGTCTTATGCTTCAACGGCAGGTAAGGTGTTGCGCAATCGTTATTTTCACGTATTACATAGAAAGCAGATAGAAAAACAAATTGATTCGCATTACATTTACAACTGACTTATTACTATTCCATCGATTTTGGAACAAGGTCGAAAAATTTCATGTGCAAATAGTGAATTTGCGTAAAATTGTTTAGCAGCCGAACCGGGACAGTGGCGTTGTTTGTTATTTGGGTGTTTTAACGCTTTTTCGATTGCAGAATACATTATGTTAAAACAGTACCGGGAATTGATTATTTGAAAGTTGGCACAACTGTCCTCTGTACTATACGGACGCGGAGTTTGAACCTCATCTGTCATGTAGTTTGTTTACAGTGCTCGATTTTGCCAGTTCATCACAAAACACAAACACAAAATTTGTCGTAAATTTTGTATTACAAATGGAATTTCGCGTGCCAAGTCGCTGAAAATGTTGCAGAAGGCTTACTGTGAATCGATTTTATCAAAAACACGTGCATATGAGTGGTACAGTGCATTGAAAAGCGATCGAGTTGTGATGGAAGATTTGCCTCGCTCTGTTCGACCATCAACGTCTTCAACCAAAGTTAACATCGCTAAAGTGAAGGAAATGGTGACTGAAAATCGTCATTTAAGTTTGAGAGAGATAGCCGCTGATCTTTCTGTGTCTCACGAAAGAAACTTTTTTTTTGTGCATGAACTAGTGCCGAAAGATCTGAATTTTCTTCAGAAACTCAATCTCGTAAAGGTCGCTGAAGACATGCTAAAACGTGTCAATTCCGACCCCACATTCATAAAACGCATTGTAACTGGTGACGAGACGTAGGTATACGAGTTTGATATCCAAATTAGTCAACATGTTTCGGAATGGCGCTTTCAATCTGAGCCGAAACCGAAAAAACCACGTCAAAGTTAAGGTGATGTTGACTGTTTTCTTTGATTATCGCGGTTTTGTGCACTCGGAATTCTTGCCAGAAAGTTAGACGGTAAATAAAGAATATTATCTGAGCTTTTGAGAGAGGAAATTTGTCGAAAAAGGCCAGATTTGTGGAAAGAAAACTTTTGGAGTTTACATCATGACAAGGCAAGGTTGCACTGATTATAAAATGATCAATGAAACAGAGCTAGACGTAAATGGAACAATTATAAAGAAACAGTTTTTCGAGCAGAATGTGGTCGCCATAATCGTCCTTCTGAGCGCACAATTTCCAAGACAGTCCAGAAATTTGAAAATACTGGGTCTTTTACGAATGTGGTAAGAAATGTGGATGGTCGTAACGCTCGTTCAATGGAGAATATCGCTGCTGTTAGTGAAAGTGTGGCTGAAGACTGTGTCTGTAACAGTGTGTCTGTACTTTTATCTTATTACACGGTATGGCGTATTTTGCGTTTGGACTTCGTTCAACTCACTGAAGCCCGTCGACCATAGAATGTACCTTGAACCTGATTTTTCGAACAAAATCTTCTGCGATAAGACTCATTTCTCTCACAATATATTCAAGATATTCTCTAACATGTTTCGGCCTCGCGACCATTCTCAAAGAGAGTTATGTATAAACTAAACTAAAGTTTCAAAGTGCTGTCTAATGGAAGTCGGTTTTTTCATCTCGTTAAATTTATTACACTATCAATAATTGGAGTATTTCCGAAGTCTAGCTGGGTGTTTGTTAGGTTTTTGCCGTCGTATATGGCTTTTTTAATTTCGAAAATTTCCAGGTCATTTAACAGCCTGCTTTTATTGCAGCTATGTATTAATTTGGTATTATTAATGTTAAAAAAATGGTTCTGGTCTATACAATGTTCGGCAAAGCCCGTCTTTCTCTGATTGTGTAAAATTGAATATTTATGTTCTTTTAGCCTATCATTGAGCGATCGGCCCGTTTGGCCTATATAAATAGCGTCACACATATTACATTTAATTTCGTATACTCCAGATTTGTCACAAAATTTTGCTCTTTCTTTGTTATTGTTTAACATCGATGCAAGATTATTCTTATTAGAGATAATATTAATATTTTCGTTCTTTAACTGATTTGTGATTCTTGAACTTAATTTGTAAATATAGTTTATAGCATGCCAATTTTTAGAATCTTTTTCGGGTGTTGCGGTATAAAAATGTTTGGTGTTGTTTTTCTTAATCTTGTTTTTTATCATTTTATCTATGATGCTTGGCTGATATCCATTATTCCTTGCGATATTTGTGATAATATTAAGTTCTTTTTCATAGCTGTCTTTTTTAAGTGGAATCGTTAGAAGTCTGTGGGTCATACTATGAAAAGTAGACATTTTTACATTCCATGACTGATTTGAACTTGCGTGAATAATTGTATCGGTATACGTGGGTTTTCTAAATATTTCGAATTCTAATTTATTCGGTGTTCTTATTATTTTTAAATCTAAGAAATTTAATGAATTATCCGTCTCTGTTTCTATTGTGAACTGGATTTTTGAGTTTACACTGTTTAAATATTCAAGAAATTGACCCAATAGTCTTTCTGTACCGGTCCATATGCAAATAATATCATCGACATACCTGGCCCAAAAATGTATGTGTCTTGTATAATTAGTGTCGTTAAATAAATTGTTTTCAAAATTAGCCATATAAATTTTTGCCAGGAGGGGGCTCAGGGGGCTTCCCATTGGTAATCCATTCATTTGTTGGTAAAATTTTGAATTGAACAGAAAATAATTTTGTTCGGTACATACATTGATAGCTTCTATGAGAGCATTTTTGTGTACGATTTCAAGATTGCATTCATGAATTCTTTCAGTGAGGATATTTTTAAGATCTTGTACCGGAATGGAGGAAAAAAGGCTTTTTATATCGAACGAAACTAACTTTGCATTGGGAGGTATCTGTATGTTTTTTAATTTTGTTGTTAGTTCTATTGTATTTTTGATTGCTTTGGGCGAGTTGAAATCGATAAATAATGGTAGATCACTGTTGAGTTGTTTGCAAAGTTTATATGCAGGAGCATTTACATAAGAAACGACTGGTCTCATTGGAATGCCATCTTTATGCAGTTTAGGCATTCCGTATAAGACTGGAGATTTTGGGTTCATGGTATCTAGTTTGGATTGCGATATATTTAAGAAGGTTTCATTGTACGTTTTTGTAATTTTCTTTACAGCGGTATGATATTTTTTTGTTGGATCGGTCTTGAGTTCTCTACAGTTTTCTGTGTTGATGAGTGTGTTCATTTTTAGTAGGTATTCATCTTTTGTTAGAATAGTAACAGTATTACCTTTGTCAGCTTTGCAAAGAATTAAATTGTTTTGGTAAATTTTGTTACGTAATTTATTAATTATTCTGAGTTCGTTGGAATATTTATTTTTTATTTTATTGTTTGCTATTATATTTGCAATGTTATATTTTGCTAATTGGGTTTTATTTAAACTACTTAAAATATTCTCTAAATTGGCTGCGAGTATTTCAATATCTGTGGATTTGACGAAGTTTGGACAGTATTTGAGGCCTTTTTCTAATAACTTAATTTCTTCATTATCAAACTGAACATTTGTTAAATTTACAACTCTATCATAAAATCTTACTGAACTAATTGAATTGATATTATGAGAATTTAGGTGAACAAAATTTTGTGACTTACATTTTCTTAGGGTATTTAATTTTCTTAGCTGTATTAGGTACTGTTTATGTGTTGCATCCTTCACTGACTCGCGCACTGTCCTGTCAAAGTATTCCAATTAGTCAAAGTGTTTTAATTATTATCATTGTTACTATGTTTCACCAAGAGCCAACCGCGCAATCAATCAAAACTCATTTCTCGCTTGGCGAATGCGTAAATAAGCAAAATTGCCGTATATGGGGCTCTGAAAAACCATAAATGATTGTGGAGATAAAAGGAGTGGGTGCTAACCTCAATTCTGAGCGCTATGATTATGATAACCCATTATTTTTGGTCAGAAATTGACGATTTGGATCTGAGCGACATGTTGAGCGACATGACAACCAGGGGCGTCCCCTTGGTAAATGCTGCAATAACTTTTTTGTTTGTAAATTTTTTAAATTTTTTAAATCAAATTATAGAATCGCAAATATTTTTAAATAAAAAAGGTCCTGTTACTCCATCTAGTTAGAATAGACCGTTTCCCAGAAAACTGACTTTTTCTAAAACGATGTACGATTACACGGATATCGAAATGCTTCATAATAATTAAGTAGGCACTCTTGCACGAAAATATTTATTTAGTAGCCAACAATAACAGGATTAATTATTATTAAGGATTTAGCACTTATTCAAAACAGATGTGGAAAATGACCTACATTCATCTCAATGTAGCCTCTAATTGTTTGCTTCATAGAAGATCTTACCCTGTCGAAAATACCAGGCTTATTTTTGATCACAAGCAGTAAATACACGTTGCTGCAATTCCTCTACAGTGACAATCGAGATATCATAGCCTTCAAGTATCCCCACAGAAAGTAATCGAAAGGATGTAAATCTGGGGAACGTGGTTACCAATGCCCTAGTCGAATACGTCCTATCCATCGTACTGAATATAACCGATCTAAATGCGCTCTTACATTTACTGAACTGATATGGTATATTTTCCATTGCGTCCAGTAAAAGGTTTTCCAAGATGTTCAAATACTGTTATCCATTTTTAAACTGTTGGGAAGCATAAACGGTCCAATCAAAAAATTCCCTAGTATGCCTGCCTAGATATTGGCAGACAACTTGTCTTGATACTCCGATTTGAAAAATTTATGTGGACTTTCTTCCTCTAACACATGAGTATTGTGATAATTCCATTGCGTGTGAGCATAGCTTCGCCTGTAAAGAGAATGTTCTGTACACAATTTTCATTTAAACGCAATTGTTTCCTTAACCATTGATTAAACTGGATACTTTGTGGCATGTTATCAAGATTTAAGGCTTGAACTTTCTGCAAATGATATGGAGAGAGCGCTTGCTCTCTAACAAGTTCTGTCTTCTTGAACAGCAATTCGTCTGTCACTTATTCCTGGGTTTTCTGCTACATTTTTTAAAACTCGTTTTTCATTTTCTATAGTTCTGGTGCTCCGGCTTTTTCCACAGTCACGTTTGAAAGACATGAAATATCCCTTTTCGCATACTCTTCTATGCAGGTTTGTAAATATTTCTGTATAAGGAAGTTCTCTTCCGGGAAAACTTAGCTTCACACGCGTTCCCATTCGCCTTCCCGTACATAAAATGAATATTCTCCGTTTCTTCGAAGGAATAATGGGCTATTTTGCAGTTTAAAAAATAAAAATCTAGATTTTATAGCGAAAATTGTTCAGTTTTACGAAACGTCAAAGACAAAGATTAACCGTGACAGCCGGCTACTTAATTATAAAGATGCATTTCGATATCCATGTAATCGTGCATCGATTTAGAAAAGTCAATTTTCTTGAAAACTGTCTATTCTAACGAGATGAAATAAGAGGACCTTTTTACCTAAAAACTATTGCGATTCAATAATTTGATTTAAAAAATTCAAAAACATTACAAACAAAAAAGTTGTGGCAGCATTTACCAAGGAGACGCCCCTGGATATGATGCCCCTGACTAAAATATTCAATTATTAACACAAACAATGTTTTTCCATTCCAACTCATTGAAGTATACAGAATTTCACGACTTTAGCATAAACCGTTTCGAAAATATTGCGAAAAAACCATCTTCAGAGTTCCCCTTAAAGGGGCTATAGCCCCTTTAAAAAGCAATTTTTGGGGCATGTTTATAGGATTTTTTTTATGTTTCAATCCCTAAAGTCACATCCCAAAATATTTCGACGTTATTTCCGGACACTCTGTATTGTTAAACAATTTGTTTTTCAGATTTACTTATTCACGAAATAGTATTAATGTTCGCAAAATTATAAAAAAGTATTCACATAAAAATTACTAACTCTACGAATTAAATGCAATAATTAAATGCATTATGAAATTAGTGATTGTAATTCATTCAATAATTCATATTAAAATAACATTTATGCAATGTGATTTCGTATTCACGCCGCAAAAGAAAAAAAAATTGTACAAGTTAAAAACCCGTTTCAATAAATTAAATATGTGTATGTACGAAATAACAAACGAGTTCACGAGAAGCAATTCCGTCACTGATTTACCATTTCCTTTTTGAGACGCTGCAAAGAATGCGTTTTTAATTGCCACAAATCATTTTTTCTGATTCGGCTTTATTAATGCGTTTAAACCGTTTCCATATTTTAATTCACAGTCAATTAAGAAATATTGTCAAACGTCGTTCGCTGGTTAGTCGGTGGGGCTTATTCGAGAACGGGACCCGGTTTGTGTACAGGGTTAGATATGATGCTGTCTCAATTTACTATTTAACGCTTAACATCTATATATATCTAACCCAATTGCGCGGGCTATTTCTGCAAATTTCACGTACGATTTTACTCAAATATACGGAAAGCTATGCCAAAAGATACAGGAAATATAATGGTATTATTCTTGGAGAAATTATACTCGGAAACAATGAAGAAAAATAGTTAAAAAAGAGTAATATATAATAAAAATAATGATAATAATAATGTTCCATATTATGGAGCATTATTATTATTATTATTGCTCCCATTATACATTATTGCTCCCCTCTCTTACTCCATATTATAAGTACTCACCTTCTCCCGTATTGGAATCATCTGATTCAATCCTATACTGGGATAGATCAATCACAACAGATCGAACGGTTGATTATAATAGACCAGACATTGTTCTAATTAGCAAAAACGAGGAAAGAACTTTTATAATTGACTTCGCAGTGCCGCTCTCTCATAACATCAGGAAAACCGAGTTGGAGAAAACCACTAAGTATGAAAATTTGGCGATTTGAAAAACCACTTGAAACTGCACAAGATAGAGATTCGTTATTCCCGCCGAAGGCCCATCCCAACCAACAGCATCTGATTAACGTGTTTCGCCAGTTAGTGATCCTTTATTATATGCGACCACCCAGGCTGAAAGCATGCGTACGTTTTACAAAATCACAAAATTAGAAACAGATCAGGCAGCAATCCGAAATAAACTACACAGCTTATTTACCTTGCAGTATTGAGATATCCCAGCTACAGCACAACGTATACCTGATCAAAGAAGGGTCATAATAAGAAATAAACTCATTCCGGAAAATCTTGTTGTACTCGCACAGTTACAACAAGAAGTGGCAAACGAATTACATCCCACAGACCCTCATATTAATGAAGATATTCAGAATACTAGAGCAAGCACCCCCACCGACGCTTCACGTACTATAATCACTAATATTACAGCAGAACAAATATATATTTCAAACGATGCCCAATCCGATAAAAAACTAGTTCGCTTGATCCGCGAAACGTTTACTATACTATTAACGGAATACCTAGGAACTGACCCAACAACAAGGCCTTATATACCAAAACAAAGTTCCACCATTAAACTGGCAAAGATCGTTAATATTCTAAATGAAAAAACTCCTCCTGAAAAAGGCAGCATGCTCAACTCATTCGAAGACCTGAACAGTTTTCTATTGCGCGGCTCAAACTGCAGCAGTTGTAAAAGGATCTAAAATAATCAAACCACCTTAAGAAAAAATGCCATAATAGCAGAACACTAAACAGGGATGGCAAAAAAGATTAGAGCACAAGATGGAAAGTATACGGGCAGATATAGGCAGACTTCTGAAATTCAGTCGAGATAATCCCACCAAAAAATTGATGATACAATCAATCAGAATATTAGAAAGATTTAGAATTCATGCTAAATATGACAAAACAAATCAGCCTGACAAAAAGGTAATACTTTAAAACAAAAAGCGATGAGGCGTAAGCAGCAAAACTGTCTTTTTAGAAAAGACGAGCGAAAATGTTATAGAAACCTAATAGATATAGATAATAACAAAAATCTTATGGGGAGTTCTAGTACACCATCCAGCCAAGGTATACATATGTTTTGGTCCTCGATTTGGTCAAATAACGGCCAATATGACAATCATGCCAACTGGTTGCGTGAGGAAGAGGCAAATACGAATGCAATTGAACAAATGCCCTATCCTGAAATTACTATAACTTCTTCTTCTTGGGGGTACCATATCCTCATTGGACGTTGGCAATTACCATGGCCCATCTAATCCTGTTGGCCGCTGATCTAAATAGTTCGGTTGATGTCATTCCTGTCCATTGCCTCAAGTTCTTCAGCCATGATATCCTTCTTCGACCAGGTCCTCTCATTCCCTCTACTTTTCCTTGTAGTATAACTTGTAGTAAAGAGTATTTTCCTCCTCTCATGACATGTCCAAAATAAGATGCTTTTCGTTTCTTTACGATGACAATTACTTCTCTTCTCTTGTTCAGCCGCTCCAGAACCTTTTCATTGGTAACGTGGTGTGTCCAGGAGATTCGAAGTATACGGCGGTAGCACCAGAATTCAAATGCTTCAAGTCGTTTTACAGTGTTCTCTGTCAAGGTCCATGCCTCCACCCCATAGTATAATATTGAGAAAACATAGCATCGGAGAGTCCTAATTCGTAGTCTGATGTTTAGTTTTAGATTGCATAATACACCTCTCATTCTGTTAAATACATTTCGTGCTTTTTCAATTCTGATTTTTATTTCTCTAGCGTGGTCCCAATCTGCGTTCAGGTTGCATCCCAAATATGTAATGTTTTGTACCTGCTCTAGTTTCCTGTCATGCAAGTAGAAATCAGCGATTATGTTCTGTTTGCTGATAATCATAACTTTTGTTTTCTCTATATTGAGACTTAGACCGTATTCTTTGCTCTTTTCTGCTATTCTATTGATTAGTATTTGCAGTTCTTCTGCAGTCTTTGCTAGTAGTGTAGAATCATCGGCGTAGCGGATGTTATTGATGTTTACTCCGTTAACAATTAGTCCCTCGTCTGTTCCCTCGAGTGCCTCCTTGAACAGTTCCTCTGAATATATGTTAAACAGCATGGGTGACAGAATGCACCCCTGTCTAACTCCTTTTTGGATGTTTATTTGAGACGAAGTTAGGTTTTCTGTTCTGATCGTTGCATTTTGGCGCCAGTACAAGTTGGCTATTATACGCCTTTCAGGTCCATCTATTCCGATTCTTTCTAGGATACTTAACAGTTTATCGGGTTTGACCTTATCGAATGCTTTCGAAAAGTCAATAAAACATGCGTATACGTCCGTGTTCACATCTCTTGCTCTTTGTATGAGTACCTGTATACTGAACAAGGCTTCTCTTGTACCAAAACCGCTTCTGAAGCCGAATTGAGTGTTTCCTATGTGTTCCTCAATGTTCCTTATTGTGTCTAGATGTTCTTCGTCTATAAGTTTTATAACTTCTATATAGGTGTTATCCGGACCAGGGGACTTTCCATTCTTTAGTCGCTTTATGGCTGTGATCACTTCTTCTCGAGTGATATAAGGCCCAGTTATGTCGTTGTTCGTTGCTATATCCCCTCTACTTGTGTCCTCAAAAAGTGTTTCTATATAGGTTTCCCATGTTTTTAAACGAGTTGTGGGATCCCAGACTATGTTGCCTTGCTTGTCTGCAAGTAGCGTTCTCCCATTACTTTTGAATACGCCAGCTGCTTCTTTGATTTTCTTGTGCATGTTCAGTGTATCATGCTTTGCGCCTATGTTTTCTATCTCGGTGCATTGTTCATGCAGGTACTCTGACTTTGCTTCTTTTATTCTTTCCTTGATCGTTATATTCAGTTTTTTGTATTCCAGTTCATCTCTGTTTTTTAGTTTCCGTCTCTCTGCCATTAGCTCCAAGATTTCGTTATTCATCCATTTTTTGTTCTTTGTTCTGTTGTTCTGAGACTTTAAATTGTTGTTTATTGTTGTTGTTATTATACTTTTTATGCTTTCCCATTTGTTGTTTATTGTTTCGGCTGGACATACTTGAAGTGTAGCTAAGTTGTTGTTTATTTCTTGTTTCACCCTTTCGATAATTGTTGTATCTTTCAATAGATTCATGTCTGGGCGCCTGGGTCTCTGTGGTTGATTGGTCGCTCTCTTGAGTCTCAGTTTGACCCTTGCTAGTAGTAGATTATGATCCGAGGCGATGTCAGCTCCTGGATACGTTTTTGCGGATGTTATCGAGTTTTGGAATCTTTTGTTGACCATTATGAAGTCAATTTGGTTTCTAATATTCCTTTCACCTGGAGCTTGCCATGTATACAGCCTTCGGGAGGGTAGTTGGAAGTATGTGTTCATGACCGACAATCTATTTTCTTTACAGAACTGAGCCAGTCTTTCTCCTCTTTCATTTCGGTGACCCAGACCAAATTTACCCATCGCATCGCCGTCCGCTCCTTGTCCTATTTTTGCGTTGAAGTCACCCATTACAATGGTGACTTCTTTGTTTTTTGTATTCTGGAGTGCCTTCTTGAGGTGTTCATAGAAAAGCTCATTTTCTTTCTCTGTACTTTGAGTTGTTGGTGCGTATGCGGCTATTATGTTCAGATTGTATGGTACGGCTCTGATCTTCATTATTGCCACTCTGTCTGAGATGGGTAAATATCCTAGCAGTGTATTTGCTATTCGGTTATGCGTTATTATCGCTGTACCGTTTCGATGGTGTGTACCATCTTCGCCCGCATAATATATATTATAGTTTCCCACTTGACATTGCCCTGTTCCTGGCCATCTTGCCTCAGTGCATGTCAGAATGTCTATATGTAGCCTTTCCATTTCCTGTATGCTATTGTGAGTTTTCCCTGCTTGATACATACTTTGCACATTCCAGGTTCCTATTCTAAGTTGTGTTCTGAATAAGTTAGTTGTTTCCCTGTTTATGTCTTTATTGGTAACTCTCAAAACCGTCCTCCCCGGAGATCCGATCGGAGGACTTCTTACTCCGGAACATTTCATCTTGAGATTAGCCATTCCATGGTAGATTTACTAGGGATATCCGTAGATCTTTACTGTAGCGGTTTCCCGTTGCCACTCCAGCCTCCTGCCGTTGACCAATTTCTGGTTCCTCCGCCTTTAAGGACGATTTCTCGCACTAGGGGCAAGTGGGTGCCCCAGCTCTTGCTAGCTCTTCCTCTCTTAGCAGAAGTGAACTGTTTATACCGACTGTTTACTGTTTATAACTGTCGGTATAAATACTATAACTATACTGCAGAATATAAGAAGCAACCTCCTTAATTAGAAGTGCGCTGGAACTGATAACATTCATAATTACTGGTATAAAAAGCTCACATATCTTCATCCTTTCATATTAAGATATGTCAATGAGTTTATAAGAGAACCAAAAGAAATACCTCGATTTTTTACTCCCTAAAGGAACCGTCTCTACTAATATGGCGAAATACCGGCTTTCAAACGTTATATAAACTACTAATATCATGTTTCACAGATCATATAGACAAACATGATATACTAAATGAAGAGCAAAAGGGTTATTGAAAAGGAATGCAGATATGCAAAGAACAACTTATTATAGATTCAGTTATATTGAAACACGCTTGGAAGAAGAATCGAAATTTATCCTGCTGTTATATTGATTATCAGAAGGCCTTCGACTCGATTCCACACTCTTGGCTAATTAAGATACTAACACTATACAAAGTTCACCCAACTTTAATAAACACACTCCAAGAACCGATAAATGAGTAGCGCACCACTTTTCATTTATCGTAAAATAGAACTACCACCAAAACTGAGGAAATCAGGGTGATAAGTGAGCCCTCTATGGTTTTACCTGGCACTGAATCCACTCTCTAATCTGATTAAAAGGGCGCAGATCGGATACAAACTCCAAAATCGAAATGTATCGCACCTGCTGTATATGGATGATGCCACCGAAATTGCAACAACTCATTCAGGTTGTAGAGAAATTTACAACTGATATTAACATGCACTTTGGATTAGATAAATGCAGAGCTATTAACATAAAGAGAGAGTCTAAGTTAGAGATGACAGGGTTTGTCACTGCAGAACAAGAATATATAGAGCCAATGCAGGAAGGTGAAGTATATAAATATCTTGAAATACAACAGTCCAAGTTTAGTTAAGGAAACACTAACTAAATAACTCACTTCCAGATTTAAAAGCATATTAGGCTCTGACCTAGACAGTAGGAATATAGTAAATGTTGTAAACACTTTTTTGCCTTGACATATTCGTTTGGAATTATATCTTGGTCACATATATCGAAAGACTACAACGAATAATTAGAACTAAACTAACAAAATATTGGAAGCACCACCCACGCAGTAGTAAAAATGACTTATATTACCAAGAACTGAAGGAGGGAAAGGAATTATAAATATATGTATCTACTCGAGAAAACAAATATCCAGTTTGAGAACATATTTCCATCAAAGAATGATCGAGTGCCCGTTATATACCAGCGTGTTTAGCTAATGATAATTATGTGCCTCTGAATCTTAATCAAATGGAACGACAAAATGAGAGCATTCAGACAACTGGAACAATTATAAAAGAGTGGAAAAATATATCACCCCCATGATTTTAACCTTCTTGAAGTCGACAGCAGTGCGTCGAACGCCTGGTTGACATGGAGATGTCTTTTTCCGGATACTGAAGGCTTTATGTGTGCAATTCAGGATCAAGTCGTGCACACTAAGAACTACTAAAAATACTACTATAAAGAACTACTATAAAAGGCCACAAAAAGCCTGAGTCTATCCAACATATTGTAGCAGCATGTGGTAGACTCTCTCAGACGGACTATATTCACTTTCAGAATCAGGTAGCAAGTATAACCACCAGGAGCTTGCAAGTCGCAATAGTGTTATAACTGAGCGAGTTCCCTATTATAAATACACCCCAGAAGCGGTACGAGATTCGGCCGATTTCAGGTTAAATTACTACCGGATAATAATAACCGAACAAACCGTGCACTATAATAAGTCACATATTAATATTGTTGGACAAAAAGAAGAAAACATCGACTAATCGACATAGCTGTTCCAAACACATACAACATTCAAAAGACGGCTGAAGAAAAACTACAAAAATATACAGACTTCAATCTAGGAATCAAGCGGATATGGAAGTTGAGCCAGGTTCCCATTGTGCCATTGATAATTTCAACAACTAGCATTATACCAAAGAACCTGAAAAATTACATCAAATTTCTGGGACTAGACGAAAATCTGCTTAGAATAATGCAGAGGGCGGTAATCAAAAATTTTTGGAAGAATGAAGTTGGTTTGGTTATGGCCCGCAATTTAAAATTCAGTTTAATTGAGAAAAAATATGAAAAGAATAATAATAATAATAATCCTTTGGCCTAATAATGAGTGAATTTCAAATTGACCATGTTGCCATTTCGTACCCCCATTATAAAGAGGAGCTAACATAGACACGGATCACTACTTGACTAGAATCAAACTTAGTTTAAATTCTCGAAAACTTATTAAACCCAAAAACTTTTACAAAACATTTAAAATTAAATTATGAGGCTATCAACCCCAAAGTCTTTGCTTCCAAAAGGAAAACGGACAATTAGCTTTAAATAACCAAGACAATTGCAAAGAACTTGTGAAATATTATGAACAACTACTAAACTGTCCTACGCCCTCAAACAAATTACCAACACTAAACCCTAAACAAACTAACTCAGATTCATTACCACCGAATGAAAATGAAATAATTAGGCAAATCAAGCGACTTAAAAATAACAAAGCTTCTGGTGAAGATGAAATCACTGCTGAAGTTTTGAAATCCGCTGGTCCAGGTACAATCAAGGAAATAACCAAAATTCTACAAGAAGTTTGGCGAACCGAACGGATTCCGGAAGATTGGAAAGATGCTCTAATCCATCCACTATACAAGAAAGAAGATAGAACAGATGTAAACAACTACAGAGGGATATCTCTTCTGCCAGTTTGTTACAAGATTCTATCTCAATGTCTACTAGACAGAGCACAGAGACAGTTAGAACCTAAAATTGGTGAATGAATATCCAGCAGGTTTTCGACCGGGCAGATCCTGCCCTGAACAGATCCTGAATCTAAAGTTGATCCTAAGACATCAAAAACTGTACAATAAAAATCTCGTCTGTACATTTGTGGATTTCAAAAAAGCATATGATTTTATTGACCGCGAATCTCTAAACCAAATCTTGAAAGAACAACGACTAGATCTGAAAACGTCAATTATTAAAGCAACATTAACTAACACAAGGTCAAAAGTTAAATTCATTCAATCTCATAGCCCTGGAAATTAAAATTGGAGTGAGACAAGGGGATGGACTCTCGTCACCCTTATTTAACTGTGTTCTAGAAAAAGTAATATAGGAGTGGAGTGAAAAAAAGTCGGCCCTGAATATTGACCAGCCCATTAAACTGGGGAGAACCAACATTAAAAGTGATTGTCTGGCGTTTGCTGATGATTTAGCAATTTTGGCTCCAGATATATTAACGGCACAAAAACAGATTGAAATCCTAAAAGAAACAGCAGAAAAGGTAGGACTCCAAATTTCCTTTGAAAAGACACACTACATGACCTGCAAAAGACTAAGAACACCATTTCTAAAAACAAAATATGGTAACATCAGACGAGTCTCTCAATTCAAATATTTGGGTGAAATAATCATGGGAAATGGGTTGGAAAAAGCGGCTAATAAGGGTAGATGTCAAAAAATGGAAACGGCATTAAGACTTAGACAAAATATTTACAATAAAAAATGCATATCTAAAAACATAAAATTGAGACATTACAACACAGTTATTAAGCCAGAATGTCTATATGGGGCAGAAACGCTCATTTTTGAATAGAAAGAGAGACATCGAGGATATTGAAAAGAAGGAAAGAAAAATCTTAGGCCCCAAACATATAAATAACACAACATACTGACTTCGAGAAAACCAAGAAATCAAACAATACACAGATATACATAGCGATATGAGAAAAAGAAGACTTAAGTTTTACGGACAAATAAAAAGGATGAATCCGAGTAGGCTAACTAGACAAATAGTCGAATTTTATGAAAATAGAAGTAGAGCTAAAGTAGAAATAATTAAATGGATTGCTGTAATTAAAGAGGACCTAAGATCAGCAAATATTATACAAAGTGAAATTCAGGATAGAGGCTGTTTCAGACACAAGGTTAACGTTTGGAAGGTTGGCCAGAGAGAAAAATGTAGGAAGACTGGAACAACTTGGACTGACGAAAAGGAAAAAGCTCATAGCGAAAGAATGAAATTGGTATGGGCGCAAACGAAGGCTAACAACAACAGACGCCGCTAACTGTAGTTCACGTGGTCCACCAGGGCCCATACGTGAATAATAATAAATAATAATAATAATCCTTTATTAGCCCAACAGGATATCCCAATTACAGAGCTAATTACTAGTATCTAATGTAATCTATGACAAAATATAATAATAACTGCACTAACATCTACAATATTAAACAAAATAACATACGAGTACTGTAATAAAACAAAATTCAAAGAGAAAAGGAAGTAAACCAATACATTGATTACGCTGAAAGTAATTGTTTATACTCAAAATAAAGTTACGAAATAAACGGTATTACCTTTAATAGATATAACAAAAACAAACTCAGTCACTGACTCATGAAGTAATCGCGTACACACGTCAATATGTGGCACAATGAAATATTATTCATATCGCAATCTGTTAAAATACTATTAAAAATAGAACACATGGAGTATAATGATGATTTAATGACAATATTGTTCACAGGCAGATTCAAATAAAATGGAATCGCAAGTCTAGACTCCACCCTCACTATCCGAAAGCTCAACTGACCGAGCAAGCATGAACTATCAATTTAATTATGTAACAATTAATGTTACTAATGTTATTTAACTCCAATGGTTCAAAATTATTCATCACCAGCAACTGATGCTGATCAAACCCTCTTCCCGGGTAAACTCCAAAAGATTTCGTAAAGGATTTAGTTGTACAACTTCATTATTGAATATAACTTGATGTAGGTAAAATTTCAGTTATGATATTATTGGATTATACGAAAGCTTTCGATAAAATAAATCATGATATCTTAATTTCTATCTTTCATCATCTGGGCTTTTCTAAGCAATCAATTAAATTATTACATAGTTACTTAAAGAATCGAAAGCAATATGTTGTTACTGATAAAGGGAAATCACGTAACAAAGAGATTATTAATGGTATACCACAAGGATCTGTACTGGGGCCGCTTCTATTTAGTATGTATACTTGCAGGGTTTCTGACTGGATCAGTGACTGTTCTATACAACTGTACGCTGATGATACCCAACTTTTGTACTCTTTTTACCTCAATGATATTGATAAGGCTGTGAGGTCTGTTAATGATGATTTGGAAAGATTGTGTGAATTTTCACATAAACACCAACTTGAAATTAACATTGCCAAGTCCTGTTATATGCTTTTTTCCAGAATTGCAGATCCAGTTTTAAATAATATTGCATTATCGATAGATAATAATATTCTAAAAAGAGTTGACATAGCTAAAAATTTGGGCTTAATTTTTGACAGAGATTTGAGGTTTCGGCCACAGATCATTAAGTGTGTTAAGCAGGCCTATACTAATTTAAAGATGCTATATCCACATCGACACTTTTTGTCTACTACATTAAAAATCAAGTTGACGGACTCTCTGGTTCTTTCATGTTTTAACTACGCTGATGCAGTGTATGATCCGTGTCTTGATCAAGGAGATATTGCTCGTATACAGAGAGTGCAGAATTCTTGTCTTAGGTATATATATGGTATCAGAAAGTTCTCTCCGATAACATACAAATTAAAAGAAGCTAACTGGATATCTATGGCAAAGAGACGAAGAGTGCATACGGTCGTTCTATTTCATAAAATAATTTATAGCAAATGCCCTCCGTATCTCATTGACAGATTAACGTTCCGAACCGATGTCCATAATTTGAATCTTAGGTTTGGGGGCCTCATATCGCCTCCTTCGCATCGATTACAAATTTTTAAGAGATCGTTTACGTATAATATTTATAAACTTTATAACAACATTTCGCGCAAACTAAAGAAATTATCGCCAGATTCGTTTAAATATCACTATAAAATGAACATCGGATAATGTATCCTCCAGCATCAAAAATTAAAGAGTATAAGGGGCTAGAAATGGAGAAATTGATTGTTTGGCTTCTTTTTTTTTTTTTATTGATTGTGAGCAGATGGTGTTTTTTTTTTCTTTTATCTCTGTTACTGTTATTGTTTATTCATTTATTGGTACTACATTGATCAATATATTGTAAAAATTATAGGCAAATTGTGTATACTCGGTTATTTCTAATATGTCGAATTAAAAAAGAAATCTGGAACTGGACTAGATCTTTTTTAATTGCTTCCAGTTCCATTTAGCGTATCATTAGTAGGTGTTAGTGCATAATAAAGACGGATTTGTATTTTGTTATAATTATAATTGTATTATTGTATAATTTAGTTATTGTATTCAAACATTGATACAGCAAATAAACTGATTATTATTATTATTATTATTTAAAGTACAGAAACTTTAAAAATCGCCGTTGTATATCCTCCAAATGTTTCTTGCGGTTTTTTTTAATATGGGCTTCACATCACAGAACCATACTACATTTTAGATCTGACATAAGCATATAAGAATCTCTTCAGAGCATCACAATTACCAAACGATCCACACTTACGTATTATAAACACAAGCGATTTAAAAGCACTGTTCACTACGTCATGTGTGTTATTCCCAAAAGAAAGCTTTGGTATCGAAAGTTCCTACATTTCCTACATTTTAAAAATTAAATCGTTCCGGAATACAAACGTTTATGGAATAATTAAACTTAAAGTTATTTAAATTATTAGAAAGTGTTACTACTTTGCACTTCTTAATATTTAATTGAAGCCCATTCAACTCACAGCAATTATTCACTTTTTCCAAATTTCTCTGTAGTCTCCCACAATCCAATGTTGTTTCAAGTTTAAAAGGTTTCAAGTCATCTACAAAAATTACACTTTCACAATCCAAAAGTCCGGCGGGGTCATCAATGCACATCAGAAACAACAGCAGACGAAGATTGGAACCATGGGGTACTTCTATATTTGCATTAAGAATATGTGGGCAATCTCCCGTATTCAGATAGAACATATAAAAATAATATGACACGTTATTATACAATTTTTCCTACGTCTCCCCTTATGGAGATACGTACGCCCCTGGAAATCGTTTATTTTTAAATAACTTTTGAAGTACTACATATAAATCTCCTTAAAATGAACCCTTTTAATCACAATGGGCTTATTTAATTTGTAAGGGACGGACTAACCCTAACCCACTAATATTTTTTTTTACACCCTGTATGATAAAGGCACAACAATAATATTTTCGGACACCTTAAACCCTAAACTAAAAAAAAGTTCTCTCGATCGACATCGAAAAAATGAACTGTTTACGAACAAAAAAACGTTTTCTTCGATAAATATGAGGTTTTGCAATGGTTGTTGTCTTCATAAAATTCCTATGGTTTTTTTTTATATGTACCGATTTAAATAAAAATATTTATTGCAGTGTCAGTTGAAAATATGATGTATTGAAAGTGTCGATGTTGTTTCTTCTTGGTTAGTCAATGATTAATGGAATTTACGCTTGCTGAATATGCCGACATGGATTTAATGTATACGCTTGCATCATGTAATGCCCTACAAACCAGAAGGTTTTATGAAGAACGATTTCCCAATAGAAGAATTCCTGATAGGAAAACCTTTGAAAGAAAGGATCGTATTTGAGGAAGACAGGTATAAACTAGGATGTTTTATTTTTTACTTGTACTTATCGAATGATAAAAATTTAATATAAAGTGTCGCAAACAATAATTAGGAAGGTTGATAAAGCCAGCCACAACTGTGGAAATCAAATCCATCGCGGTGAGGGCGTTGAAGAAAACATCCTAAATGCCGCAGAAGTAGATCCTTCAACAAGTGTCCGAAAATTGCCTGTCGAGTTTGATTGCCCAAAATCCATGGTCTCTAGAATCCTTAGAAAGCAACAGTTGCATCCGTACCATCTTCAAAAAGTTCATGCGTTTCTTCCTGAAGACTTTCCACGGAGGATGGAATTTTCTAACTGGGTTTTAGGTCGGCACAGAAACGATGCAAATTTTATTGGTTCAGTTCTATTTACGGACGAAGCTGGATTTTATAAAAACGACATCATAAACTCCTATAATTTGCATTTATGGGCAGAGGAAAGTCCCCATGCTTCTTTGTAAGGCACCATCAGCATCAATTTGAGCCCATCAACGGGATGGCTGAACAACATGTAATTGGACTATTTGTATTGCCCATAAGTATAACTAGAGAACTTTATTCGGAATTTATTCAAAACAGTTTGCCAGAACTGTTAGAAGATCTGCCTCTGGCAATACGACGTGATATGTGGTTCATGCATGATGGAGCTCCACCACATTTTAGTCTAGAAGTTCGAGAACACCTAAACAGGAACTAAGAAAATCGTTGAATAGGTAGAGGAGGACCAGAGCTTGGCCTCCTCGATCACCTGACCTAAATCCATTAGATTTTTTGTGGAGCTATTTAAAAACTGTAGTTTATGCGGGAAAGACAATCGAGAAAACTTATTGGAAAGGATTAATTTTCATTGTCGCGAAATAAGGACTAATTTTGAGGTATTGGGGAGGGTCCAACAATCTTCAATTCTTAGAGAGGCATACAATATTAGGAGGGGGGCGGGGCAGGGAAAAAAGTGTATAGGAATTTGTTATATTGTTTTTATGTGTTTTATTTGAATCCGGGAGATTGCATACATATTCTGGGAAACGCTGTATATGAATGAATGGTGGTTGTTATAATTTACATAGTATTGGCGGTTAGTGAGGTAAGATAGTAGGAATCTGCACACTTTACCACCCATTCCAAACTATTGAGGTTTACTCAAAAGTATAGCCGAATCAATTCTATCAAAGGCCTTAGATGTGTCTGTATAAATTACATCGACACGCTGTAGATCATTTAAGGCATTAGAAACATACTGGGTGAACGTTACTAAGTTAATTACCGTAGCCCTATAAACGAGCAATAGATAGAGGCACCGTAGAAATATTATGGCAATTTTTGTCATAATTGTTTTGGAGATACCTCAATCGAAATGAGAAAAGTGCTATGTAAATTAGTTCAATCGTAGGCAAAAGTGTATCGATCATCGTGGAACATACCGTGAAAAACAATAAAATCATTTTCAATGATAAATATTTGCTTTTATGTATTATTCCAGTTACATAAATAGCGACCCTCGTATAAAGCCAATATTTTTATTCCTTGTAAAATGTCCGAAATAAATCTAATGTACAAATATTTCGATTTAAAAAGCAAAATCATGCTTTATTTGGGACCTTGTTAATTATAGGTGTCATTGAAACTGTAAAAAAAAAATAAAGAGTAAATAAATTTATTTCTTAAGGTAATGCTATTTGAATACGTTAACAAATCAAACATATCAAGAAAAAATGTCAAATATATTGATGTAATATTTAAAATTAAAAACGGAAGGAAAATTTTTGCATTA